>VRLP01001126.1:0-149611 GCA_009660295.1 Lophius piscatorius | reverse complement strand
CACACTCACACACACACACACACACACACACACACACACACACACACACACACACACACACACACACACACACACACACACACACACACACACACACACACACCCACTACAGATTTGGCAAGCTAGAGGAGTGGCTGACTGGAGTGCCCTTGGCTCGATCTTCAGGGCTGGGTACTGTTAATGGACACATACTGGCTAGATACCGCCCTCTTTGCACACACACAACCAGGCACACACATACACAGACACCTTTATCATGTCCGAAGATCCACTCACCTTTATTGTCCGTGTGACCCACTACCTCGGGTCTCCGCTGGCCTGTGACTCCTCTGTGAGATCCCCCCTCACTCTCCTGCTGGGGAATCGGGAGGTGGTAATTGGCGCTGGGGGCATGGGTGTGTTTGTTGAGGTGGTAGAAAAGACGGCATGGAGAAAGTCATATCTCTGTGGACCACAGACGTGGACAACCAATATATGCCGCATTATCAGTCTATTATTCTCCTTTCATTCTTTTATTTTCCTCTATGTCCAGCAAATCTCTATCAGAATGAAGACCTGGAGGATTGGGCCTTCCTTTCGAGTGACCTGGTGACTTGTATGTTTTCTCAGGCTGCATAATTCATAAGGCAGGTAAAGTGATCACCCATACCCACTTGCAGTAGTCCAGCACTCTGGACAAAAAGGGAGGAGGAGGAGGAAGAAGGAGAGCTGACGAGGTGTTGTTTCATCCAAAGGTGAGAAAAGGCATCTCACCCCGCTCAAAGGACCCAACTTGTTTTTTGTTTTTTCTCCAATCACACGCTGCTGATCAGATTGTCACCCTTCCGGTCTTCAGGGAAATGTTTACATGAGAACATTTGCAACAAGAATTTGTCCCTTTGAGTGCTATAACCGACTACACAGATGACACCACTGAGCAAGTCCAAGCAGAAAGTGCAGAGGATCTCTTTTGTCTACCACAGTAGAGTGCAGAAACTCTACAGTTGGCCGGAGGGGCGTGAAAGAACAAGGAGTAGGGGGAGGCAGAAACAACACCTCCCTACCGATATGACTTACTGTATCTGCTGCTAACGTCTTGATGCCAGACACCCAAGCACACCTTTAGAGATCTGCTGGGGTCCATGCCTCAATGGGTCGGAGCTGCTTTAGTGGGAAAGAGGAACCTATACAATATTAGGTAAGTGGTTATAATGCTATGCTTAAGATTTCCCCCCAAATCTGTAAATAAAAACACATGGATGAAAGTTTTAATCCGACCGAAGAAGTAGAAAAAGAATCAGACTCTGCCCTCTTCATGGGAGTCGATCATCAAAAGCTCTGGTTTACCGTGTTGAACCATCTCGGTACTTAAGATGGTCCAATGGCGCCGTGACTTATCTTCATTGCAGTTCTGGGCCGTCAGATCAAGAAAGGCCTTCTCTGCTGGCCTAGACATTGTCAGAATCAGAAAACCATATTTTCATGATATAGTAAATATTTTAATTGAGACTACTTGTATTTTAAATATGTTACCATCAGCATAAGCAGGAAGAGATTTTATGTTGATTGTCATATTTTTAAACCAATCAGATTTTAGCGAGCCTAGCCCTGCGTCAATGATACATATGTAGGTGTTTCTTTCCTGTTCTACTGCTTCTGTCAGGCGGTCATTTTCAGGTATATCGAATTAAAAATGAGTGAAGAAATAGGTCTGGACAGCTTAGGCTGTCCAGACCTCCATGTCAGAGGAAAAAGACTTTATGATGGAACATGACTTCATGTCTGTGTTGCTCTTAAAAAAGAAAGGAGGATGACTTTGTCTTCAAATGATGAGCATCTTTGGTGAGTCTAATGGATTCTTATGCATCTTAAATAGCTGCTGATTATTGATGGCTTTAGATGGTTCCTGCTGTTGTGGTGTGATTGAGGTCCAGATTCAGTGGTCTGGTGCCGCCAATATGCCTTTGGGCACGTATGTTTATGCCCAGCAGCTTGGCGGGAGTCCGTGAGGAAGCCCTGTTGAATCCTCATTGTGCTGCTAACATTTTATGGTATTGTTGTTTTCTTGGTGGTCATGTGAGAAAATGTGACTGGTTGTTGAGAGTTTATTATTTAGTAATGAAAGTAATTTGAGATATATGTCTTATCTATTTAGTGATTCAGCATGTCATTCTGTGTAATAGTGTTACATCCTTGATGGTTATAGAGCGTGTCTGTGCAGTTAGTGTTTATCCCTCATAGGTGTTAAACCTCATTTTAATCACTTTATTCCACTTGATAAATGTTCCTGTCTCCTGGTTAGGATATTCGCTCATCAATTCCCAAAAATCTTGCTGTAAATTAACTGCGGGGAGTAATGAGGTCGGAGCCTTGACGCCAAATGACATGTTTTGCCATTGTAATAAACAATGACAACGTGAGTTCTCTGACTGAACTTACTCGGGTCGACTGCAAGTATAAAGCCAAGACAAATTTTTAATTAATCTAGAGATGGATTACAAACATCACTGTGAATGCACACATTAATAAATAAATCCGACACTAATGGAAGAGCCTTTTTCTTTTTAAAATAATATTTGGCTGAAAAAATAATAAATATTTGGGAGCCCCTGGTTTATACAATGTGTGCGATCTCTCAGATTTTACCTTCTCATCAGACATGAGCTCTAATGGAGCAAATACTAAACTTATGTTAGTTGTATTTAGATTACCGTCCTGTCAAGCAGAAGGTTGACAGTCATTGTCCAAACTTTGCACACAGTAAACTGTATGTATTTGTACATTGGTAAGCTGCTTGTTTGCAGGTCAGTTTGTATGCTGGTGCCGGTCTTGGTCTTGGTGGTATTTTCCCAGTAAAACAAAAGTTAAATTCCAATTCGACGTACTCGTTTGACTACTGTGCAAAAATGATTTATGTTTGAAATGGTAATGCTAGTGACCCCGCTCAGTGCATGACAGCAGAAGCTCTACTGTCAGACTTACTTTCTTACTTTTCATTATGCACATTCATTTTTCCGTCTCACAGCTATTGCTCTCTTTTTATTCCCTTACTGCTGTTTCATTCATGAGCTTGGAGATGCCTGATGGCTAATCCTGGCTTGTGTTTCTGATTTTAGTGCTCTTTTCTGAATGTGTGGGTCCTCTGACATTGACTGGAATGTATCTGAAAATTTCCGCTCCTTTATGCTCTTGTGATCAAGGTTCACCATGGACATGCATCCATCAACACATGTATGTCCAGTAAATGATGTGTGTGTGCAGTGCAGAACCTCACATCTCCCTGCTTTCGACTACCATGGAGCGGTAATCCTGGCCAAAGAGGAGCCTGTCCAGACTCAGGGGACCTGCCCTCTTCACCGTCCTCCTGTTCCTACTTTGATTTCCAATATGTCCTCCCATCAACACAGATGGCTGCAAGGGAAACATTTCCTCAGCCGATGGTGCTTGTAAAGCCCTTGGGCTCCCGAGTCTGATAGGGGGCAGAAATCGGAGAATAATGTAACAGTATATTGGATTGACTCTGATAGGCAGGACGCTGGGATGTGTCTGTGCTTGGTCCAAAGGTTGTATGACTTCCTTTTTTTCAAACCCCCTTCTTCTCCTCCTATTTCACATCTTCATCTGGCTTCAGGTGGTGATTCCATAATATTTGCTATATGGCGGTGCAGTCCGGGGTTCCAGAAACAAAAGCCCAGCACTTTCTGTAGATGGTTTTACACCTGGGTTAATACATTGTCATGCAAAAATCTATACAACTAGGCCTAAGGTGTAATCCCCGACAGCAAGGGTATATCCCCGAAATGTTACCAATCCACTGCGTTTTACTAGCATCCCCCTAATTGAACTTCTCAAATTAAATGTGAGGTTACGTCCACGAAGTGAGTAAAATATTAAATATTTGAGTAAAATATTACATATACCTGATAGATCTCCTTGACTCGATTCATATGAAAACATTTGGACTAAGCTTTGTCCGAAAAACTCTTTTTTTTTGTAAATAAATAGATAAATACACATTTAACTATATATATATTATTGATTTATTTGAATGTCCTAATTTTATTTAGTTTCAACTCAGTGTGAGATGCCATACCGTTTCTCGGTGTCACTTATGGTTTTGCTAGATTTCTCTCCTCTCCTGGGTGAGAGAGTTTCCACCCACACCTCCTGTATGGGAGGAGACACAGGTGGAGAGGTGAAGATAACCTTACTTGAGTTGACAACCTCTCTATCCGTTTGTGCTGTTGAAGTTACAGCGAAGGGCAGGTCGACATTTGCTATGCTGAATGCACTTTGCAATTTCATTAATGAAAAAAATAAATGCTTATCCATAGATGGATAAATGTTTTGATTTTTTCTCGTTGCAGTGCCCACATGTAGCAAAAATATTCAACCAGAGTAAATTATACAATAATATGGATTCTCCTCTGATTAAATGATACATTCTCAGGTTGGTTGTTTGTTGCCTTTTGACAGAAAGCACAAAGAGGGAGGGAGGGAGGGCCAGATGGAGTCAGCCCCGAGGAGTTTGTTTTATACACAGATCTGGCTACGGTGCACCAATGCAGACCCTTCTGCCGCTTTTTCTATTTACACTGAAAAAAACAGCAGTGACAGCGCCGCCTCAGCATGTGATTTTAAATAGCATGCTGCCGTTCTGCAGGCAAAAGAGGTGTGAAATATGACACAGCGGCATTGGTGCCTGGTGTGTATCTTTGCATATGTGCATCCAGCAGCGCTTTGTAAACAAGAATAACAAGAATGTATACCTACCCATACCTTCCCTGCTACATGAAGGTTGATTTCATCCTTTGCTCCGAGGGTAAGGAGCTCAGGAACATCTTCTTTTTGATTGATTTTTTTCTTCTATAAGATGAATTTAGCTCCTGACAGCAACTAGTTGCCTATTAAATTTCCCAGTTGCTGGTTGCATACGTAACCCATCATCAATGCATCATACCACTGTCCTGTCCAGCTACCTCTTTCATTTTAGAGAGCTTTTACTGTGTCTGTAGCCAGCTCGGAGCCAGAACTACAACCAGAACCTTCCATCCACCTTAGTTACTTTGGCACAGAGCGGCGAGCTGCACAAAAGGAGAGCTCAGCAGATACGGTTTGAACCGGCCGGAGGAACTAGAATAAGAGAGAAAGAGGGACTCCAATACGACGTCACAGAGCAGGAAATACTCCCCAATAGATTTATTGAGACCATAAATACTCTCTATCAATATATATATAGATATATATATATATATCTATATATATAGAGATATATATCTATATATAATAATATCATAAAAATAAAGCTTTTTGTACAGGACATATCAAAACCAAAGTTAGGAAGTGCTTCACAACAGACATAAACACAAAAATAAAACATTCAAATGTGTAAAGTATGAATGAATCAGGCTGACAAAGGTATTAAAATTGATAAATGTTTAAAGTAAAAGCAAAAACAGTCTGTGTATTAAAAAGATCATTGTAATAAAAAAAAAGAAGAGACTATTCCAGGTGGCAATAAAAACAGACCTTAAACGAATGGAAAAAGAAAGCGTTTGAATATAAATGTGTTTGCAACATTGATCTGAAGGTTAGGATCAAAAAGCACCCCCAGGTTCTGACATTTAGCTCGGCACTAACTGATAATGGACCGAGGGAGGACTGGATGCTTGATGGAAGATCCTGAGGATATTTGATTTGAGAAAATTTGCAACCATCCATAAAAAAAAAGATCAATGTGTCATTTATAGTTGCCAAACATGTGTGTGATTGTCTGAGAGAGAGAAACCCTATTCAAGGATTTTGGATCCTTGTTCAGGATAATGTCTGTAGCGCTGTCTCTCGCACTGATTTGAAGAACGATGCAACAACCACGGCCAATTTGACCTGAGATTGTGTTTCATCTGTCGGACACATGGGTAAGTCCTGATCCGGAAAACTATACCTGCATATATTCTAAACTTCCAGTTGGACAGTAAGAAAAAGAAAAAGCAGTTCTTACTTTCTACAAACCATCGTTCAGGAAAAAACTGATGATGGAGTGATAAATATTTCCCTTCATCTACACAGCATGTAGGAATGGAAAGGTTGGCGACTGCAATGAAGGGTCGGAGGGCTTAACTTATAGCTCTCAACTCTGATGATGATGATGATTTTATGTTATATGAATAATTGACAAAATACATTTATAAAAATCATATACCATACCCACCCAACCATCATCTGTGACGTCTTCTACTGAGACAGGTGCCCAAAGCCATGGGACGAGCGCAACCAATCACGCCATCTTCAATCAACC
Organism: Lophius piscatorius; assembly: GCA_009660295.1. Taxonomy (NCBI): domain Eukaryota; kingdom Metazoa; phylum Chordata; class Actinopteri; order Lophiiformes; family Lophiidae; genus Lophius; species Lophius piscatorius. The sequence goes on along the minus strand of VRLP01001126.1, from coordinate 143,334 downwards.
AGACGTTTAGCTTCATTCCCAGGTGGGTGGGCAGTAATTGCCAGTTGCTACTTTGCCCACCTGGCAAGCTGTTTTGGGAGGCGAAGATGAATGGAGAAGTCTGACCCACGGGAGAGTGGAATTCTTTGAGGAGTACTTTCATGGAACAAACAGACGGTAAGGACTAGCATGAAAAAGGTGGGGCTGAGCAAACCAGATGACTAATTAGAGATGCACAGTACGGCATTCTGAATACCATTGTCAAGTCGCCTTCTCCTCTTCACTCCTCGCTGAGTTTGGCTTGTGCTGTTGGCCCCCTGTAAACACTTTATTTCGTAGCTCCATTCCAGTGATTGTCATTCTGCCGCCTCAGCAGCTCATCGCCCTGAAGAGGAGAGTAATCATGGTGGTGGAAGATCTCAAATTTCACACTCGTACTGTGGGAGGGAATGGGCCATGTGGGGGACTTTGGATGAGGTGCTAATTTAGGAAGCTATACACCACCTGTGTGTGTTCGGAGGCAGGCATCCATCCAAACAGCTGATGCAGGGGCTTCAAACTCGGCTGTGAAGTCCGACTGCTCTCCTCATCCGTGAGGCTGCTGAGAGAAGCTATTCTGAATTGGACCCCAGATGTACTTCAAAATCTTTCTTAATTGCAGTTGAATGTGGAAAACAACTGGCTTATTGTTTTTTCATGTCGGTGTGGGCGTAACACACCCAAGGTGCAATTGTTTTTCATTGCACCGGCATTTCCATTATGGATTTTTCACTCTTTCAAAACACAGAGCAGAGCACACACTTTGAGCTGTGATGTCTGCCAGTGGCTTTGGCGTTGAATGGCAGAGGGGCTGATTCAGATGTTCTCTTGGTGGTGGGGACTGTCAGATTCGCTGGTTGGGGGGAAATTGGAGCAAAGCTGAAGAAGACTCCTACGGTCATCAATCACCTGCGTGCAGCTTTTGCAGCCAATCCGCCCAGGCCTCGGGCCCCAGAATTCATCAGAGGGGACAAGGCCTGACATCCAGAAAAATGAGTTCAACCCTGCACACATTAGGGCGGATCTGAGTCCAATGTCACCGACATGCTAAGCAAGAGCATTCCATTCAAACATTCATATGTAAATGCACAGTTACTCTATTTATGTTAAAATTCTGACAGTTGACTCACGTGATTCGCGTTAACATTTCTTTGGCTAAGAATTATTGTCATTGTGTGTGGATGTCCCTCACTCAATTTCTCTCACACACTCTGGCTGTGGAGATGAAGGGGAGAGCCATCGGGTCGAAAATGATTAATGCCCCATTTTGCCCATCCTGGCATCTGGAGCACATCTGCCCCATTGGGAGAAGGACAGATATGGTACCCACTGTGGGGATTAAGCTGCCCTTTGCCCTCTCTCCTGAGGATCCAGGTAAGGTTTCTTTTTCTGCAGAGAGCCCTGCTTCTCCTCATAAACCCCCCCCCAGGGTTGCTCAGTCTCCACCTCAGAGCTCAGCAAATTAAGCTGGAATGATATTTATGATGTGGAAATAGCCTGCTATTTATTCAGCATGTAGAGGGATCGCAATCACCCACACACTCTCTCCCTTTTTTTTTCGTCCATGTTTTTGTCTGTCTCTGTCTCTCCTCCTCTGCATTTAATTCCCCTCTTTTCCCCTAATATATATTCTGTGTCTCTGGCAGGATTCTCCTTTCTACATTTTTTGAAATATTCTTGCGAACTCAAAGCTCCCAGAGAGAGGCTCTACGGCTCGGCTGGCCATGTGAAATATAATGTTTTCTCTACTCAGATATGAATGAAACCCTTTATTTTGGTCTGTTCAGGCTTTCTATTGCAGTATAGGACAATGTCTCAGATGATGATGGATGACTCTGGTTAAAGGCTTTGACAGACACCAAACTCTGCATCAATCTTAAATCTACCTTTACCACGTTTTTCTTTTGCAACATGTGGTGTCTGGCTTCCTGACTAATCTCCTACGTTTCTCACACACAGCGGATCAAGAAAGAACATGAACACATCAGTATCTTTTCAAAATTAAAAGTGTCTCCATATCTCAAAATGTGTCTCCCACATAGAGAACATTTAGGCCCAAGACATCTCAAATAGGACAATTCACAAAGAGAGTTGAACTAAGTTTTCACATGTAAACGATTGTGAAAGTTACACCGAAATACTCGGATTCAGCTGAACTTTAGATGGCCTACATCGGCACTTCTCAACTTTTTTTCAGTTAGGCAGCCTTTAAAAGTGAGTAAAATTCCCCAGTCCGAAACTTATGTTAAAACGTAGATCCTGCATCTCGCACACCAAAAAGTGTGTTCCATGTTCCGCAGTAGCTAAAAGAAAATAACTTTCAATTTGTTATTATAATTATTTTGAAAGTTTGTACTTCACTACCTAATTATTGATCATAACGTACAATGTAATCATTCTACACAGTAAATCCATTCCCTGCCAATCGAGGAAGGAAAAGAAAAAAGGTAATGCCTAGTTTCCATGAATGTTTCACTTCTTTCCAGGAAGTTCTGTCCCCCGATAGTCTCCATAATCATGGCTCATATTTTTGAACAAAACCACCGTGTTGTGTGGGCGGCTATAAATAGCTGAAAATAAATAGTAACATAATTCAAAAACCAAAGCCCACAGGATACAAAGGACACCAATATAACATCAATATCCCCAATACCACATCATAGGATCTGTAACCACTCTGGATAATATTCTTTATCCTAATTGACCCACACACACACACACACACACACACAAACACACACACACACACACACACACACACACACACACACACACACACTCACATACTGCTCTGGCGGCTGAGAGAAAAAAGAAACGCCTGTGAGAGATTGTGTGAGAATATGACAGTGGATCAATAGTTATGTTTGTGGCAGCGCTCCCACAGGAGTGGAGCAGTATATGAAAAGCTGCCGCTGATGGCTGAAGGTCCTCTCAGAACATTCCCTGTGTGTTTAGCCCTGAGCCAAGGTTAAAACCCAGCACAAAGATGCCACAAAACCTCAGCCTGCCTCCCGGGGTTACATACACTCACACAGGCTAGGCCTGACAGGGGCCTTTCTTCTCTCCGTTTTAGTGTGTGTGTGTGTGTGTGTGTGTGCGTGTGTGTGTGTGTGTGTGTGTGTGTATTTGTGTATGTGTGTTGGGTGGCATCAAAACGGTCTAGGTGTAGGCTAGGTCTTTCAGAGTTTTTGCAACAATCAGTCTTTTTCATTACAATAACTGGCTGTAATTACACTGTAATAAACATACATTTATTTTTCAACAGTTGCGCTTAAGAGTTAGAGGGGAAAGAGTGCCTCCCCTTATTTTTCTTTTTAATTACATCGGATTCACAAGAATATGACTCAGAGAACTTAGTTTTAAAAGGAAGCTTGTTTCGCTCTTGACACAGGACACTCCGTCAAGCAGCTCTGAGGGTGTCCACAATCCTTCACTTCAGCCATCCTCCTCGCGTACAGGATGTAACTAGCTGCGATGTTCCTCGACAGGGCGTCATCAGCACGAGGGGACTGTTGGAATACTAATTAGCCTGCCACTATTTGAATTATTCATACATCTTAATTATGGGGAGAGATTTCCCGTTAGTCATTCAAATGTGACTTAAGAGGGTTTTTTTTGCTTGAAATGCTCAAAAATAGGCTGCCATTCTAATAAAATATCACTCAATCAAAACTTAACATTAAAGCGGAAAACAGCAGTTTGTATATGGCCATATTTCCATAACTTTTTCCCTCCAAAACGTACTTGAATAATGACTAGACTTTGTCGAGTTTGCACTTTGCACCAGTGACTGTCTGTTGTTTTTACGTTCTGTCTGAAACTCTGTGTACAAGAGATTTTAATCTCAATGGAACTAACTTGGTAAATAAGGATAAAATAAAAAATAAGTAATTAAAGATCTATGCTTTATTTACTTGATGTTGTCCCCAACAGCAAGCATTTATCCCTGCTTGGCTCCCAATCCCCTGCTTCATACAAGTAGTTTGCTTGATTGAAATCTTTCAATTAAATTTGTGGTTATGGTTGGAAAAAATAGGCTTTTTGTAAAAAGAAAAAGAAAAAAAGAATGCACCTACTTTGGAAAAGATCGGACCAACGGTTAAGAAATTATGGCCCAAAAACATTTTGGAGATTAAGCTTGTTCCCCTGTGACGGAAATATACAACCGACCTTTTACAAAATGAATCCTGTTCTTCCTCACACTGAGGTGTACGGAGGTATACATTTTTTAAATGATCCATGAAACAGTTTCTTAAGCCATCTTATTGACATGAAAGATCTGCTTTGGACTTGGATCTGATGATTCCATAAGATCTCCGACTTTTCAGGGATCTAAATAACAGCAGACTGTCCTACAAGGCTGCCCTGCTCATGGGTTCCTCAATTATCTAATGTATATAGCTCAGACTGCAGACAGCAGCTACCGGCCAGGATGTACAGTAGCTCGCCATGTCTGAGCTGTTCCTTCATGGTGCAGCACCAGCAGCGCGAGTCTTAGCCCATCCATCTGCTGTAGCTTAGCAGGGGGATTATGCGCTCAATGTAGCATATTTGTTTAAGTAATTGGAAAGTAATTATTAACTTGAAAATATAATAATGTGTTCTGCTGCAGCTATGCCAGGTTGGTGCATGTGTGTGTCCCGTCAGTATATTACAGTTCAGCTGCTTTAACATATCTGGGAGTGAGATAAATAGGAATGACAGTAAAAGAGGAGAGGGGGGAGACAACAAATGTTCATTCACAGGTGTTGTGCTGACAAGGTGCTCCACACGTCATAAGCGACCTCTGCAGGGCTTCTATCGGCCGCCTGTTTGGCTGCAGACTCTAAGCTCTTGCTCTCACAACCACAGAGCGAGGGAGGCCTCTGATTAAACTGCTCGGAGATTGTTTTCTATAAATACTTGATGAAATGTCATATGCTGCTCCGAGCTGGTGGTGAGAGGGATGAGAAAAGGGCTTTTCTCACACACTGATACAAAAGGGCTTTCTTGATTGATGCCTGTATCATCCAACTTCACCATAGACTTTGTTAGGTGTCCTTGAAAGTCTGCATCAAGGGTGAGGGATCCAGGTGGAGGAAGACAGGAAAGATCTCTCGGCGCGCCAACGCTTCTTTGTAGCTCCTCCAAGACGGTAAATCGACATCTGTTTCACTGCTTGAGAGAGTGGTTTTCTAAATTCCTATTTTCCTGCTCTCCGCTGAAGCACAGTGAGGTGGCTCATTTGAGAGATGCAGTTACGTTGATCCAAGGATCTGAAGAGGAAAATCGAGTAATTTTCACGACGTGTCTACCATGTCAATTAATGTGGGCATATGTGTCATGTATATTCCTTTTAGAAAATATTCCCTTCCCCTTTCCATTTTCCATTTTAGCTGACATCTGTTAGTCTGTCTTTTGGTATAAACAGGCAATTCTCTACGGTCTTTTCACAAACACCCATAAGAAACAAACAAGAACAGAAAAACACAATGAATCTATTCTGAAATGATCTCTGACCATTAGATGTTTAGGGTTAAATGTAGGATATACAGTAATTAGAAGACCAGGGTGTCTCTTAAAGATTGTTCTGGTTGCAGAAAAGAACTAAAAAGAACAATTTCAGTGACTGACTGCTCTCTCACAGTCATTAAATTCCATATCCTCATGTTCATAAATCAAAGTCTGTTCTACTATTATTTTTGTACTTTGAAGCTATATTGGACTTACTCAGGAGCTGTCGAACTTTATCTCTGCTAATTTACAGTGGCCGTCTCTTTCCTATAGAGAAAGAGACGGCCACTGTCTTTTTTTTCTCGGCACATCAGCTACCTGACCCAGAATTAACCTGAAACCCTCTTAGTTTAAGTATATTGTGCTGGTCACACTTGCACACCTTTTCTTTAGTAAGACACATGTGTAACGCCATCACTCTTACGGGCAACAGTCTGTATCCACACTTTGGTATCACTGCTCCTGCTGGAGCACGAGAGGTGAGAACATCTTCCACCGCTGATCACCAGCCGGGTTCCATCACCACTAAAGTAAAATAGTAAACTATATTATCTTGTAAGAGCCTTTGCAAGGGTTTTCCGGTCGATTGATATTGATCCCCTGAATCCACCTTAACGAGTTTTACATTAGGAAAATTAGGTGACCACAATTTATTTCAAGGTCAGCTAAGATTAATTAATTTGGTTAAGGGAATTAATTGCATTGCTATGCAGAACCACGGCTGCAACGTGTGAGTGATTCAGCTCCTGAGGAGAAATCCCAGTCAAGCCCAGGGGTCTCGTCTAAACTAATGCTTGAATAAAATGCAGGGCAGACCTTTGCACGAAAAGCAGTAAGATCTATTATAAATAATACATCACCGTTTATACAACATCCTGTTTCAGTATTAGCCGTGAGAGATTATTACATTTACCTCAAGAGCATTCACCTTCAGCAGTTAAAATCAATCTCACTATTGGTTACTTTTCTCATCAGACCTCATTGTTGTAGAGCTGGTACTACTTTATTCTCACATCTCTGTGATTATTTATGCAAGTGCAGCGTTATTTTATTCCTCGCTCCACTACGTCCAGTGTGCAGATCTCAAGGCGTCATCTGACTTCATGTGAAATAGGAATCCTCCGTATCGATCCAAATGGGTTCATCAATGGCAGAGGGTGGTATAAATATGTATACTTTATTATAAAGTTGTTCCCAGAGGCTGCGGTGGCGCCTCCACCTGATATCAGCAAGAACAAGTAAGTCACAACGAGAGGGATTGGGGCTATACAGAGCAATGTGTGGGAATGAGTTTCTGTTTATATCGACCTCGGTGGAAGCTTTGTGATTTTATGTGCTTCCACACTCACAAACACGTGCAGGTCTAAAGATGGAAAAATGAGCTTCCGCATAACGCATCAAGTTGGAACACACAAAAAGAAAATAGATTTCAATGTATCTGAGCAAAATGACCTTTTCAGCTCACCAGAGCTCATTACAGAGGGAAGCGGAGGTGGAATGGGTGGCAATGAAAAGCAGACATGACCCTCAGATTGTTGGAGCCAATATGAAAGTGCTCAGCTTTCGGGAAAGAGGAAAGAAGGGGAGGCGGAGGGAAGGGGTGGTGGCGCTGTGGAGGGAGAAACAGAGCGATCCACACATCTGAATGTGAAGTGTACTGGTTTGCATAATTTAAGGTTAATGAGGAAACAACAGTAGATAAAATCTCTCGTTATATATATATATCTTTTTTTATCTCTGCTAGCTATATTTTTCATTAATGAGGCGTCAGCATCAGAGCTGTATGACCTGTGGATTCATCATATTATATCACCTCCATTAATGTGCGATTCCTTTTTCAAAGAGATGCTCAGTCTGATTTAGCTTCGATCGATCAGAGGAGCAACCCTGTATGATCAATATTCTTAAATCAATACACATTAGATGCATATTAATGGACGGCCCACTGAGCAGGCAACATTTTTGGACGTCCATTGAAAACAAGAACTGGTTCGGAATAGCCCTTCGGATGGGAAATGCCATTGAGACCCACAAACAATCTGAATTGAGGTTCTGATGATGAACAGAATTAGTTGAGATACAGACAATAAGATATGAGATGTGCTGTTAAGACTTTAGTAGAACTACATTCTGGACCCACATGCACACGACTAGAGGCAGAAAACCATTCAGTGATCTAATATGATTCAAAGTCCAAAAACAATATCTATGAGACAGTTTAACTCTTTATGATGATGAAGGCAAACCTTCAAAGTAAAATGACGGAACCAATATAAAACTGGACCGTGGGTCGGCTCTGGAGCTGCATCCCTCTGCAGTTGCTCTCTGTGACTTTGACAAACAAATTAGCCAAAAAATAAATAATGGATAGAACAACTACTGGAACCACTACATCACACGACCTTGAATTATTATGTATCACTGCTGCATGCCAGGAGGAATCATTTCATTCTCCAACCGAAAAAAGTGCAACCCAAAAACTGAATTTTTTTTTTTTAACATTCGCCAACTAAAATATGTGGTATCTTAAATCTACAGCCTTTCCCTGCATGTTGCTAGTCCGTCCCCAAGTAAGCTTACCACGGATAAATCCTAAAAAGGGACAGTCGTGGAGGAAAATAAAGAGTTTAATGTTCTCAGAACTGCGGCTCAAAGCTGAACAGAGCAAATCCACTTTCATTGGGTGGATCAAGTCTCCAAACCGCTGCTAGTTTTGTGGCAGTGCAGGAGATAGTAAAGCATGGAAAATAATTCACAGATGGAGAATACACTAAAGAATCGATCATTAAAGTATCGGAGCATCTATTCTCGAACTTCAAAAAGAAAATGGGAGATTATTCAGAAAATTAAAGATATGCCTCTCTTGTAAACACAGGACTGTTAAAATGGCAAGAAACATCACCAGTCAGCAAATGAAGGACATCAATTCAGCGAAAACATAGTCAATCGCATGTGATGAGTCAAGATGTGTAAAGCATGTTGCGTATACAGCGCTGCTATGCAGACATGAGATCTCTGATAGGCCGCAGGAAGAAATCACTGAATTGATATTGCTTAAAGGCCAAACACGGGGTGAGGACATTTGTGAGGCTGTTGTGAGCCGCTTAAAACCAAAAGAAATAAACACCAGCCAAATATTGTCAGCTGATGGGGCACCTAGTATGAGAGGAGCACAGAAAGGATTTCTGATTTTAATTCAGAAGTCACTGGATCAAAAGCTGCTGAGAAGCACCGTGTGCTCAAACATTTCCCCCCGATTTTACGGATGTGATGAACCTTGTTATTCAGAAAGTGAACAAATGAATGGTAAAGGTACGGTGGCCGACAGGGGCAAACACATTGCAACACTCAATTTGACAACAGGCGCATGCTACGAATTAAGAAAACATCTTCATCAATTTGACAACACAGGCAAGCTGCAAAACCAGAACACATTAAGAAAAACGATCTGCAGAAGCCACGAGACAACGGAAGTGTTTACGAAATACCTTCAAAAGTGATGCAGCCCTGGATGCACTTTTTTTATTGCTTCATTTAGTGAATAAAACAGATGCTATGCACAAACGTTTCATGATAATTTCATTAGACGTCGTAACTTCACTTAACTTCCGGGCCATGCGGTCATGTCACTAAGAATAAAACTTTATTCAACATCGCTGAAACAACAAATAAATTAATAATGAGCCTAACATGCAAAGTACCCAAAGCTACAATAAATACACGGAGTATCGCACTTGCTGAAAACTCTTAACCAGCCATTGTAATTAGTGTATGTGACATTCTGACCATTCTGTACGTGTTGCTGTGGCGACAACTGGTCAGTATTCGCGATGGTGTCTAAGAGTTTTATTTAGCAAGTATAATACACCTTGTTTACTGTAGCTTTGGGTATTGTGTATGTTAGGGCCATAATTACGATGGGGTTACAGCACCGCTATTTCTGCCCATTATTAGAGGAGGTGGAAAGCTCATACTCAGATATGCTGCTGCATACCAGAGTCCCGTCGCTGTCCAGGGGGGAGGTGCTGAAACGGTTTGCTGCATTTTCTGGAAAATGTGAAAACTGTTCTGGAAAGCAAAGACCTCAATTACCCCGAACTCAAAGATTCCAGTTGGCTGGAAAAGTTACACTTTTAACCTTAACACCTTAACAAGCTGTACAAAAATGTCCAGGGAAAAGGAAGCACGGCGCTGCAGTTGCTGGAAGATGTTTTGGCATTTGAGCACAGAGTGAAGGTGTTCGCCAGAGATGTACAGAGAGGCTTGCTCTCTGACTTCCCCTCCCTGAGAGAGCTGAAAGAAGTATATCGTAACATAAAGTGCGAGTATCTACAGCCTACCATCATCGTAATGCGGAATATGAAAGGTTTGGGAGTTCAGAAAGGAAGAAAATTCAATATCCATCCCTTTCACACTCCTGGACATCGATCCATTCCTGCTGAACATGTCTGCATTCACAGGAGTAAGACAACCCGATCATAAAGTTGAACTGGCCGACATAGCTGATAAAGACTTATGGGTGTCCGAGTTCAAGTCACACCTTACAGCCCTGAGATAGAGGAGATCCGCAGTGATGTCCAAAAACAGAAATAGCAAATTGTGATTTCATCAATGAATCAGATGACCCTGAGCTGCTATGGTATGTTTTATTCTCTGGCAGTTGATTTCCAGACGAGAAAATCATCTGGAAATCAGATGATTTCCAGATGATTAAGGGCCCTTGCCTGACATGCAGGCAATAACAGGAGATGACGAAATCACACTGAAATGGACTTAAGACATGATTAAAGACAAAATAGCCTATTTTTATGTTTACTCTTTTCAGAGGATATAAGGCTGCAGTGTAATGTTTTATTTATTTCAAAATGGGCTTCATTTATTTTCATATTCATCATTTTCCACAAACACTGGTAAGGACCCAGATAGGCCTGCATATAGTTCTGTATTAGAATTTATTTCAAAGTAGGCCAACACATGCCAGAGTTCTTTCCCTCTTCAAAACAGTTTGGCGTTTTCTTAGTTTATAACACAATCTAATAAAAAAGGAAACTAAAATGTCAACAGTTTTTTTTAATTGTAGCTCTAAAAGACAACATAAACTGTTGTTTTATATATATATATAAAATTTGTCTCTAACCAAATTTTATTTGGTCGGAAGGAGCAAAAATGGCTCTTATGATAAGTAAGGTTGCTGACCCCTGAACTAGACCCATGCTGCTTTCCCCGACAGCAAATATCACTGAAAAGTCCCCAAACCCCTGCGTTGTATAAACAACACGACTGATAGAACTCCTCAATTTAAATCTAAAGTTATGTCCAATAAACTATTACTTTTACTACTACTGCTTTTTTGTGAAGCAAGCTCCCCCTAGTGAGTAAAACATAAACCTTTAAAATAAAGAATGACATACACGATAAGTTCTCCTTAAGTGGATTCATGTTCACCATAGTTGGACAAAATCAAACCAACAATGAGGAATTTATTTGTTAAAAAAAAACTCATAGTGAGTAAAATATAAACTGGTAGAGTAAAATATGCTAAGAGTATATGAAACAGTTTTTGAGTCATTTTGTAATACAAAGGATTTGTGGCGGCGGCAGTGATGATTTCATAATATCCCAGACTATTCGATGATATGATCAACCAATTTATAATTAATTGAAAGCAGTTTCTGAGTAATTATACTCAGCACGTGTACCATATGTCCCAAAAGGACCTCCTTTTGTCCTTTAGGGTGGACGTCAGGCATTGGAGGAGGAACAGAACAGGGACAAGCTTCACCTGAGGGCGACACCTGAAGTGTCTGGTGGACGGCTGGGGACTGGGCAGGAGACCAGGAACACCAGTGACATCCTTCTGGTGGCTGTGCAGGTCACACCGCCTGTGAAGGCGGACCTGAACCAGAGGCCCAGAAGGAGGCTGCTCATGAAAGTGGACCCTGTCCGGAGACTAAAGAAGGACATGGAGGACCGGAATTTGAGAATAAATAATCTGATCGGGACATCCATCTATAACCAGAACAGATAAATAATGAGAAGAGGCCAACTTCTGGACTTCTAATGACTAACAAAGATAGTTATGTACTGTATATACCGTAGATGATGACTATGTGAAGACGTCTGTACAACGTCCAAACAATCTGGGGTAAACCGGACAACATTTTGCCCACTGGGATGTTTTTCCACTAATGTGTTCATGATAATAATATAATACAAATAAAAATAGATTATTAAGAAATGTTAAAAGTGAAAAGCACAATGCCCACTCATCGTTCATGCAGCTGAAATAGGACCCACCACGTGTAAGGTCTAAGAAGGTCCATCATGTTTGGGATTAATCCGTTCATCATAATCATCATAAAATAGTAAAACCACCGATTACGGTGACGGTGTGAACATGAATGAATCATGAATGAACTCCACTTTAGTTTTTAATGGGTGTTTGAATGAGGATGCAGCCTTTGGTACTCTCTCGTCCTTCCAAAGGACAGAGGGATACACCAATCCCTGCCACCCTCGTCTCCACCACGCAGCCCTCTCCCCCTCCCTCCGCCCCCGCGCCTAATCACGCCTCCATTTGCATGAAGAGCCCTGGGAATCGGCCTCAATAAAGTTGCGCTGCTTTGAAAGATGAGATTTTAATCTAGGAGAGGAGATGAGTTTCTGACCCACACCTGTTTGTTTCCGAGTTTCTTTTCCTTGTCATACAAAAGTGACCTGACGTAAATTTGCACCGGCAGAATAGCTGCTCGCCTCCCTAACTACTGTCATTGTGCATTCATTAATATCCTCATATCTGACATGGCGGGGAAAATGGCTCCTTGCGAAAAGGGTACTTGTCGTGGTTGGTGAGACTCACTAACAGGCAATCAGATGGACTGACAGCCAGTGTCACGGGGTGTGTGTGTGTGTGTGTGTGTGTGTGAGAGTGTGTGAGAAGATGTGTGCTTGCAGGCAAAGGAGAGTGCTGCAGTCACTGAGAGAGGTTGTGCGTATTTATTTTTCTCCCATTGCCCTCTATTGACCCATGTAATAGAGAATTTTACAAAAGGGAAGTGTTAGAAATATCCGTTGAATGTGGGTAGTGTTTCATCTCTGGCCCAACTTTCATTCAAGACTCCCTTGTTCTCTCCAGCGATTCCTGGAATTACTCGGAATCAATTAGCTGTATATAATTACATTTTTACTGTCAGTCTGAATAAAACAATATTCAATAAAAATATATCGTACATATAATAAGGAAAATACCACATGTCACAAGAGTACTATTCTGCCTAAATGGCAGCTTTTGCTGATATGTGGATTCATACTGTATTAAAGTATATTTATAAAAATAAAATTTTAATAATTTTTATTTGAAAATGAAAAAAAAAAAAAATATATATATATATATATTTAGTAAGCTTTCATCATTCAGTCAAAGATTCATTTCCTGAAGAAGATCAACTGTTATTAAGTAGGTGGCAGTTCTTAAGGCTTACAGTATAACGTTTTTTTTTCTATTTTTTAATAAATGTTCTGTATAAATGTAAACAAACACAATCTCTCATCTGTGAAATCAACCGTATCCATAAAAGTATGATGTATTGTCGTGTAGTTTGCTACCTCACTGTCATTTTATTATACCCCCAAAAAGTTGAGGTATTATGGAATCGTCTTCACCACCGCCGCAGATCCTTCATGTTAGTGTGATGCCTCAAAACTACTTAATGGAACATTTTCATATTTTATACCCACATAGACTTTGTGTGAGGAGGAAATGGAGAGATTTTGGAAAACTTCGTTTGTATATTTCTGACACTAGGATGAGTTTTATCATCATTATTTTTCAACCGCTGTCCCGATTATAGTCCAAAATTGGTGTATCTGGAATCGAGGAGAGGAGATCTATATTGCATACATTGTTTAACTTTAATATTTCATATTTTGTAACCTAGGGGGAGTTTTTTATGAAATAAAATGACAGGATTTTGGGAAAGGTATATTTAAATTTGGTGAATTGAGTCAGTCATATCTGTCTTGTATATTTTTTTTTCCACATGAATAGTTCCTATTTTACTCACTAGGGGGAACTTTTTTTTAATGAAAAATACTGTGCAAATAACTTTCCATTCAATTTGAGGAGTTCTATCATGAGGATTGCTTTACCAACGCAGGGGGATTGGGGTCCTTTTGGGGATATACCCTTTTCTGGCAACAACAACATAAGTCTAGTTTTATAAATGTATTAAAAGCTGAAAATGTGTAGTGTTATTTCCTTATTTCTACACTTTCAGGCACTGATCCTGATGGACACATTATTTCCAAAATTCCCATTTTCATTAAATACGCCACAGTTAGACTCAAAACAAATCAAATTTATTGCAGTAAATTAATTAAACAAATATTGAGGTTGTGGGCATGCGAACATACATTTCCCAGATCAGCCAAAACATAAAAACCCCTGAAAGGTGATGAGAATGACATTGATCACAGCTTTACAATGCATTGTTCTATTGGGAAAATATGGGTTCTGGAAATCATGTGAATATCAACATTCACCCCCTCTTGGCATTAGCTTGGGAAATTTCAAGCTCAAATTTGGCTTTGCACAACCCTGCAACATTATATAAACATAAATTCTTTATTCTGTGACATACTGTGAAAACTGCAGAGTGGGCACACATGTTAGTATTAACCATTGTAGAGCGTCATTAGTGCTGGGTAAACCTTCAAATCCCATCAAACTCTTGATTTACTTCACAAAACTATGAGCCGAGACTCTACACCAAACAAACCGGCCCAAATAAACCCCATTATGACGTGTTACCATCGATCTGACCGCTAATAAGGCCTTTAATCCCCAGCGAGGCTTCTGAGCTGCCAAAAGCAGACTCCTCTGCTGAAGCTCCCACTAATGAATGTGTGACACACAGAAAACACAATGATCCTGTTTGCTCAGCAAGACTCCAGCGGGTAAACAAAGAGAAGACAAACTCTACTATTACTCATTGTTCAGTCAGTGTATTCTCCATCCACAATACAAAAAAGCCTTTAAGCACATCTCACTATACAAACACTTCATGTTAAGCAGAACACACACACACACACACACAGAGATCTTTGTAGCTGCAATCAAACTCACCGAAATTTAATGACAAATTATAAGAACTAGGTCATTTTAGCCTCTCTTAGATTTTGCGAACATAGACATGGTTTTATTTTACTATTATTGTGGTGATGATTCACACAAGCAGCTTTGCAGCAGAAACAAAACCCAGATTTCAACGAGCTCAAAAACATCAACTTTGCTCTTTAGAAAAGAAACACATGACAGTGGACCTGACCCACCACAGTGTTTGTTTGGAGAACAGGTGTCCCACCGAGAGCTCCTCCTGTTAGGCTATCATTTTACAAATGATGCCTGAAAACCTTTGGAGATATAGCTCCCCCTAATGTTGAAAATATAACACCGACTTTTCCCAAAATCCATCCACTACTTCCTCGCAAGGTCTATGTAGGTTTAACATTTGGAAAAGATCCACGAAACAGTTTTTGAGTTATTGTGTTAAAATTAAGGATCTGGGAAGGACATGAAGGACACGACGCTGGTGATTGCATAATATCCCCGACATTTTTGATATTAATTAACTAATTGAACTGTTGATTACCAAAGTGAAAAGGGTTCCGCAAACATCATTCTCCATTTATTTTTTAAATCATTTTGTTTAGTAAAAATCATGACATTTACTGGTAATCCATTAAAAGTTAGATTGAGGTAAATTAAAGCCTCATATGCTGACGATATATTCATATTTAATTGTTATTCGGTAAAATTCCTGCTTTACCTGTTGGGTGAATATTTTTGAAAGGCATTGAATACATGTCATATTCTCACGAGGGGCTGAGCCCAAATAAAGTTCTGATCACTACAAAAGTATGTACAGATTCGATCATTCCACATTCGTCTCTTATTATCTGCAGCACCAACATGAAAAAAGATCTTCAACACGGCAGACCTTTGCACAAATGCAAACCTTCATCAATTTGTTTACTTCGGCTGCTTGCAGCTGGAAGTGTGAGAGCGCTTCAGCAGCCTTTATTTTCCAATTACTGCTCTGCTTCATATTGTTGCCAAAATCGCTGGTGACAAGCCACTTTTCTCTCGTGCCTTGAACAAACCCTCCCCTCAATGCGAGCTGCAGGCGGTCGTTTGACGGCGATTGCACCCGACACACAGGCTTCACATATTCCGCTTGAGTCGGAGATAACAGAGGAATAGAAGAAGGCGGTGGAAATCTACCTTTATCACCATTAAGTGACAAAGTCACCTTCACCCCGAGGCACAGCCCTTGGTGAACACCTAAAACTAACACACACACTTGTATGCTGCAACTATAGGATTCATTTACCTCATGGATGGAGCCGTTATAGTGAGTGTAAATAAAATATCTGCAGTGGTCTCCTCAGGACCGGATCTCAGCCAAGAGGAGGAGGCGAGGAAAGGAAGCACAAGCAGCAAAATGACTGTAGTACATCCATAATAATGAAAATACACGTGAATAAATGGATGCGGGATTGATGGACAGGAAGGGCGGAGGAATTGTAGGAAGGAGGGGAAGGATGGAGATGAGAATGGGTGAGAAATTAGGTGTCTAGAAGCAGGATGTCTTTGCAAATAGGAAAAAATGTTTTGGGTTATAGTTGGCTCTGCTTTCCTTTTCATTCAATGCTTCTTTTTTTTCATATAATGTTTCAATATCTGTTCTCTCCAATGAGAGTTAGGTTCAATGGTGAGAAAGCAGGAAGGAAAGAAAGAGATTTTGAAAATGGAAGTGACGTTTGTGGTCAAATGCTACTGGGTTCGATTTAATCCAAATTTCGTAAATATGAATAAGCTCGAGGAGATCAATCATCTATATGTCATATCTTATTTTAATTGTTCTTCTTTTAGTCACTAGGGGGAGCTTTTTTTAAATGAACAACACTGTTTTTCAGACTTAACTTCCTAACAATTGGTCCGATTAAGTACAAATTTGGTGCATATGAATCACAAGGAGATCTGTCTTGTAAATATCCCATTTCTCTCAAATAACATATTTAACTGACTGGGCGGGCGCTTTTTAAAAACAACACAACGTCACATTAAGTTGAGTTGAGTTGAGTTCAATCAGGGAGACTGCTTGTGCAACTGAAAGGAAAGGGGGCTTTTCGGAGATATAACTTGAGACTATACGACGACTGCGTAGTGCTAATTGTAAAAAGTACTTTGAAAAGGTTAACATTCAGGGTTCACATCAAGTCTGCACTACATTTGTTTGGCCAGTTAGTCAATACTGGATCCGAAGAAATGCGGCTGTACAAATAGCAACATTATACCCCAATAGTTCAAGGAAGAACAAGAGGGATTTTGTGAAAAGTTGGTTGTAAGCTTCAGACACTAGGGGGAGCTTTATTTTCCAAAGGTTTTCGAGCCACAATTTCTCAACTGGTGCCCAAAATTTGGTGCATATGGATTTACTTTTCCATACAGCATATCTCATATTTTACTCAGTAGGGGCAGGTTTTTGTTTATAACACTGTATTGTGGACAAACGTCACATTTAATATGGGGAACTCAATCAGGAGAATTGCCTGTACAATACAGGAGATTGGAGGCTTTTAAGAGATATGGCATTGCTTTCAGGGACGACAGCATCGGTCTAGTTTCCTGTAAATACTCTCTGGCAGTATTCAATATGGGAAAACACTTTGCGCCAATGTACAAAGAGTGTACTACATAGTAATAAGCTATTGGAAGAAAATCATTTGAGACAGTGTGTGAAAAAACATAGCAAGATAGATGAATAAAACACATTTCAAAACAACAGATTAAATACATAGTAAAAGGATGATCAGGGGATGTAAATAAAAGAAAACTGTAAGAGGGAAGGAAGGAGGGAGGAAAAATGTGATTATGGAAGGAAAGGCAGATCAATTGAAGCCAAAAAGAGAGGGGGCAAATCCAAGTTTGATTGATGGAAGAAAAGCAAATCATGATGGGAAACCTGCCAGATTGACTGAGTAGCTGTATTGGAAACATCCCATAAATGATTTTGGAACAAACTTGTGTTTTCAAACTTTGCACTTGAAAAGTGAGAGAGCCTTCATATTGTATTGATTGAGGGAGGAACTTGGAGACATGCTGAAAACAAGACATTGTCATGGAGAAAGGCAGATCGGGGAGATGTGCTCCTTATTTCAACTTTTAAACCCCTCCCCCCCTTCGCTCTATTTCTCCAGACAGTCAAGGTAATTCGAATCGATTCCTAGTCCTTCAGTTACGGACACAATAACAGTTTGGGCAGAAGGAAATGGATTTTTTTTTGCTCAGATGTGGGCCAAGGCCAAACCTGAGAAACTCAATGGCAGCAGGGGAAAAAAGCACCACTTCACTGTGTCGCCTTTCCTCCATAAACACCCGCGAACAACATTTTTTTTTTTTTTTTTTTTAAATTTCAGACTGAGACAATAACAGCTGCGGAGAGGTGAGGCTGGACCTGCTCTCTCAATTTGGATCAGACAAGGAAAACAAGCAAACAGTGGTTCTATCTCTGAATGAACCCAGGGAGGAAGAAAAAGTTTCCTGTTTGCATACAAAGCTCTTACAAAGCAGCACATGCTCACAAAACTGTGTTGACCCACACACACTCACCCACACAAACACACACCGACTCATGCTCTTTATCAGTCCACCGTCTGTCTGACAGATGCGCCGGCACAAAATTGTAAATATTGAGCAAGCCGATGTCCCTGAGAGATGAAGTAAAGTCGCCGCAGGCAATTCACACCACTATCACTTTATTATGAACTAATATGCTCATAGTCGTTGCCTCCAAGTGGTTCAATAAATATCCAATCCTTCCTGAGAGACGGCCTTGACCCTGTTGTCTGAAGAAAAGGCTATTCTCCGGCGATGGCTATTCCAACACGCTTAAACAACACAGGCAGCTTCATAAAGTGGCAATTACTGTTTTGACATCAATTCAGAACCATATATATATCTATATATATCTATATAGATATATATATAAAAGAAGAGGTCACGTTTGGAAAAAGCAAAATGGGCAATTACAGAGACAAATAAAGAGAGCCACCAAGAGTGAAAAATAATACTCCCTCAGCATGATAATTCAGCGTAATTAAAGGAGCAGGCTGCCCAAAAGGTCGCTTTAAAACAACACCCCCATCTCTCACTTCCAGAGGTATTAGCCGTGTTAAAAGCAGCCGGCTACATGATAGAAGTCTTCAGGCTGACCTCCAAAGCTTCTTTCCCCCCTCATCTATATTTATACGAAGGAGCGGCACTAATTTTGCCCAGTAAATCAGTGTGCACATTTCGTTGTGACCTCCAGCTTGACACTGAATTAAACAATATCAGGGCCCAAGGAGCCTGCTTTAACAAGCCTTAAATTCCTCCGTCCAATCCATCAGCAGGGATATTTCTGACACTTGGAGGGAAGAGCATGAAATAAGGCAATTATTGAACCCTTCAGTCCATTTGTACGGTTCGGCTGGCTGGCACGGCGCGGCACAAGAGGCACAGACCTCAGAGTTTATCTTCAGATGACTCCTGGTGATGGGGACGCTCAAAATGAATAAATCACGAAAAACAACAGCCTGATAGTAGATTGTCATCAACTTCACTAAACATATCTTTACTTTGTATGGAGAGATATTAAGTCTCTTGATATACGTCTCTTCTAACTATTTGGAAAATAAAGATGTTTTTGATGTGCAGAGGGCCCTGTCTGGAGTTCTCCCGGCTGTGCCTGAGTCAAAGAGAGAGTTCCTCTCTGAGTGTTTCTCTCAGAGAACCTCCTGGTGCAGACAGGGGGATAAGCTTTGTGAGTGTGTATTTCATGGAGGTGGGAGTCGAGCCTGCGCCTCCTCTCAGATAGCCTGACAGATAATCCATCACACAGTCACTGTGTCTGACAGGAAGAGGTCTCAGTCAACTTTCTGTCTCCTGTAAACGGCTCAAACAGGGCCCATAAAGGACGCTCCTCTAAATTCTCTCCTGAGAGGACTTACAGTTTTCATTAGCTGAAGGTAATTTGAGAAGTTACAGCGTGTGCATGCAGTGTGCGAGGGTGTACAAATCCAAAGGGAAAAAAAAGCAAAGAGAACCAAAAAAAAGAAGAAGAAAAAGCCATTATATTATAACCACCTTCCTCATTTTGTGTAGGTTCCCATTTTGGCAGCTAGTTCTGACCCGTAGAGGCATAAAATCCAGCAAACCAGGAGAGCTAGGATTATTTATAGTCCTGCGAAATTTGGAATATTTTGGAATCGTCATAGGCGCCGCCGCATCCGCAGCCGAAGATTCATCATGTTAACTTTATAACTTACAACTCATGAACTATTTCAGGGATCATTTTCAAATTGTTTTCATCCGTAGTGCTTAGTGCGAGGAAGAACTTGACTGGGTTTAGTTAAGGTCTGTTGTATATTTCCAACACGAGGGGGAGCTTTTATCTCCAATGGGTTTCAGGCCATAATTTCTCACCTATTGGTTTTATTTCCGTGAATAAATTCAAGGAAACCTATCTACTATATTTCCTACTTTATTCTAATAGTTCTTCTTTTAGACAATGGAGGAGCTTTTTTATGAAAAACACACGTTTTTCCAGACATCATTTCCTAATAATTGGTCCAATTTAGTTCAAATTGGGTGCATATGAATTTGAGTCAAGGAGATCTATCTTTTTTAAAAACAACATTACTTTCAACAGGGAATTGCTTGTACAATTAGGAGCTTTTGGGGGATATACCCCTTGCAGTCGGGGACGACTGCCTAGACCTAGATGGAAGAAGTTCTGCATTCAGGGGTTATCTCAAGCCTGGACTACATTTCTATGTTCAGTCAGTCAAAAGTGGTTTCAAAGAAATTCAGCTGAGCTCTTCTTCCCCGCCCACTGACATTAGAATCACAGAAAAAATTTACTCTGACTAGAACCACTGTGGCTCCAGGGCAAGGGGATTCTGGGTTCAAATCCCCATATTGCTTTCTGTGAGGAGTTGGTTTGTTCTCCCTGTGTTAAATGGGCTTCCTCCCACAGTCAAAAGGCATGCAATACATGTATGTAAATGGACTTTAGGTGTGAATGTGTGCAGCTGGTTAAACCAGTGCAATAACGGAATTTTCCTTAACATGGATAACATGATAATTTAATGTGAACAAATAAACAAGACAATAATATTGAAATATTTGCTTTTATTTCCTCAAATTTCATACTTTCGCAGACTATCCGAGATTCTGTTGAATAGTACATTTACAATTATAAAAAAAAATAATTAGGTTGCATTGTGTTTTTGATTTTCTACTTCCCTGTATGAAAGTGAAATTGTTACAAGACTTAAGCCATCATGAAAGGCACAGACCCATGTTTATTATAGAGCATCTTACACATAAGACGTACAAACTTCACAGTGTAAGTTTTCAAACTTCACTTGAGACAAGGCACCGGATGCATTAATGGACCAACTTTGGCAAAACGGATTCACCCAGAGTTTTTGTACAAAGCGACATCGAATGATTTTTCCACTCATGATTGCGTATGAGGTAAATCAAAGCTATTAGTCTAAATTGAGAATGTTCGTCTTGACATATAGTTCAAAGACACAACATGTGAAATGGAATGCAGAAAGTGTTGGCCTTTTAGCCATCACAAGGCTAGGCTTCATTTTAGGATACAAAAATATTACCAAACCTAACAGTGACTTATCCCAATTTATATGCATTCAGTACATGAAAAAGATTAAGAAAGCTCATTTGTACCGCACAGGTCAGTGTATTATTCCAATTCTGTCATGATACAACAGCACAAATCCAGTAAAGTGATGACTGATCTTAAGTGTAATTCGGAAGCTATGGTTTTAAAACAAAACAGTAAGTGCCCGGGGCGCAAATACTGGAATTTAAGGAGGTATGCATGTGTAAGAAAAGGCTGATGGTGATATTGGGCGGACTGAGCATTGTTTGGTGAAGAGTTCTACTTCTTGATGGCGGCCACTGCTTTCATGGCGGCATCATCCAGGTTCTCCGCTGCTGTGATGGGCAGACCGCTCTCCGTAAGGATTCTCTTGGCTTCGTGGACGTTGGTTCCTGGTAGACACAGGAAGAAGAAGACCGTTACAAACATCAACCATGAAAGTGACAAAAATTGGCTTAACTAGGTTGAACCCGGTCTGACATCTGCACCGATGTAAAAACCACATTGTGTGAAAGGCGGCGTATTCTTTCGGAGGAGCCCAAGCACACGATGACAGATGGATGGAGTTACAGGTGAACGGTGACAATAACAACTGCTGATCCGAAAGCTGCTTCTTCCGTGAGCAATGTTAAGCAAGGGGGGATTTGTGTGTGTGTGTGTGTGTGTGTTAGTGTGCACTCCCTGGCTGAAGAAAGGTCAGGGGTAGCAGGTGCTGGATGTTACACTGGCGTCCATGCCCCAGTGGACCAGCAACCAACCAGAGAGGCAAACACTTCTTCCCGAGGAGAGCGCCCGAGGAGACGCTCTCTTCGGGCCCGAGGCTCTGCACACAGAGCTGGCTGCCTCCCAGCACTGCACATGGTGCAACAAAACACCAGTCCGAAAGGCCTGTCACAACACGGGCATAGAGACGCCGCAGTGCATGGAAGGACGGGGAAAGGGGCGAGGACATCGGTGGAGAAGGCGGGGAGGGAAAGGGCAATGAAGTAAAAGGTCAAATGAAGCAGAATGGCCGGCAGAGCTAAAACAAAAGCCGATTGTTTAGGTGGCATTTAGTGATCTCACACATGAAGACATGATGGCAAAGGAAAGGCCATTCCTTCAGACGGAATCTGTCTGATCCCAGTTTTTTTTTTTAAATCCTCTCCTCTATGCAGTCAAGTTTCAGAATTCTGCGCCTTTGGTGTTTTTGTAGTTGTGCTATTTTTATTCTCTATTTCAATTCTAGTGCTTTTTCTAAAATGTCTTTTTCATATCTATTTATCACTCAGCAGTATGCAGCAGCTAGTGGAATATTTTCCTCTGCGATGGAAAAGGTCCTACAGCAAAGTGAAATCTGATTACTCTGTGATGTAACTCATCTTAAATATATCTACAGGTACATTTGATATATGTGTGTAATTAAAAGGTTTCATGTGACAGTAATTCTGTGCAAGGGTGTCTCTGGTTCCTCACTCCGAGGGTGTCTGAGTGTGTGTGTGTGGGTGTGTTAACGCTCAGACACCGGCAGGTTGACCTTAGCTCTCCTGGCTGGCTTGTAATTAAGCTGGCATGATATGTGAATTCACCGGAGGCCTGGCCACGCTGATCAATAGACCTCTCATGAGGCATTCTATTACCAGCGCCACTTAACGCCTAATATTTCATCTCTTTTGTCCAGTCAGATAATAAGTCATTCCAAACACTTTTCTGCAGGCGAACACTCCAAACAATCAATTCCCTGATGTAATTAATTAGAATAAGAGCAGGAAGAGACCATCCACCGGCACCTGGTCAAGGTGTGGGGTCTCACAAGTCTTCTTGTGATCAAATAGCATAGAATATTCTCTCTCTGCGTGTCCACAAGACAAAAGCATAGTGTCGACTGCACATTCTGCAGCTCATGGTGAGGAAAGGGTGTAATACGGTAAACTTTATATTCAAGAGTCTGATCTTCAGGGTGAACTTCAGCAGGGTTGACGGATCCAACACACTTCGTACCGACAGGCTCTTCTGACAGATTGTTTAAACAATGTTGCGGCTAAACACACTTGAAACAACAGGAGATAAAACTGTGGGAGAAGAAACCATATGTGCCCACCTCAAATACATAATGCAAGAGATATTTTGAAAAGACGTATATGCCTATGGATGAGGTATACATTACTGAAATTAAGTTAATAACACATTGGTTGGTTATTTTTAACCATAAATATTCATGAATAGCATCAGTAGTGGCAGCGTGGTTTTAGACTATGCCTGTGTATTCCCCCATGAAATGTTAGAGTGGGGATCACACATCTGTGAGAAAGGAGAGTTGTGGATTTACTGGGGGATTTTTCTGCAAGCGTGTGTGAGTGTGAGCTGACTGCAGTTCCACTGTGAGCAGTAGGGAGCACTGATAGCTCACAGCAGCAGAGGCAAGGACAGAGCCCATCTGGATATAGCCTGTCCTTGTGTGTGTGTGCGTTTGCGTGTGTGTGTGTGTGTGTGTGTGTGTGTGTGTGTGAGTGTCTATGCAAAGTATGCCAAGTCATGAATGCGTTCACCTGCAGCCACTAGGTGCTGCCAGAGATCTATTTACAGCTTGGACCATGAGACAGCCAGTGTTCAGTTCAACACACAGATACAAAACAGGCTTTAAACAACCTTAAAAATAAAATCCCGAGTGAATGATGAAGAAAAATGTGCCTGATTACAAAAGAAATGGGATGTCAGGCCTTTAAAACTTGCTTTCTAAAAAGTATCTATTTGGATTTAAATCTAATCTCAAGCAGCAATTGCGCTACTTCTACCCATAAATCTAGAGACTGCTCCCAGCTGCGGAGCGATGTATCACTCTCTGAACACACCGCTCACACCATAAAACAAAGAGACCGGGCGGCAAGTATTTTGCCATTTGATATATCGTCTCTTCACAGCGCGTTTCTGTTGGATCTCCGCTCTAATTAGCAAGCCGACTTGTGATTATTGTTAAAATGTCACTTCAATGTGCAAGTCAATTACAGACCGCCATATTTCAACCAGTTAATACGGACTGGGACTTTGCCAAAGATGTCTGCCGGGGGAGTTCTCTCGCTGATGTTCCATTGTAACAACCTGGGTTTTAGGGAAGTTCAAATCTGAATAGGAGACTCATTATACTGAATCTACAGAGTATCATTGTACTTCTGGTTCCTTGTATATCACAAACAAGAGAGCGAGTGTCTTGTTTTACAGGATAAATCTAAATACATTTTCTAAATTTGTCTGCGAGGTGGTTAGGTTTCGTCATTTGGTCTGCACATTTCACTGAGCCAACGCTTAAAGGTTCCGTTACCCGGGCCGTACTTGACTCTTAGCTGATGCTGTCACGCAAGTTAGAAACCTTAACCTGAGTATTGCTGTTAATATATATCCCCGATATAATTTCACAGCAATTATATCGGGGATATAATTTCCCCGATATTTCACAGCAATGATCCATAATATCCCCGAAAAGTCGGGGATATTCTGGATCGTCATCGCCGCCGTAGATACTTCGTGTTAACGCGATTACTCAAAAACAGTCATGGATTAATTGTTCAATATTTTACGCCCATAATGTATACCTTGGTGCGCAGAAGAACCAGACTGATTTTGGGAAAGGTCAGCTTTATATTTCTGACACTAGGGGGAGCTTTAGCTTCAAAAAATGTATTTCTCAACCATTAATCCCATTTAGTCCAAATTCGGAACATATGAATCTCCTTGGAATGGACCAAGGAGATCCATCTTGTATATAGATTATATTATATTCAAAACGTTCCTATTTTACTTGCAAGCTTTCTTTACCAAAAAGACTGAATCAGACATAACTTCGCATTTAATCAGGATGGAGGAGGAGGAGGATGGCTTGTGCAACGCAGGGGATTGGGGACTCGTATGTCGTCCCTGATTGCAATGAACAGCGTAGGTCTAGTTGATGTAACTGAGTCAGTTTATTAAATTTATGACTCCTGTTTTGTGCTACAGATATGCTATATGTTTTAGAATTCAGCATGGGCCTTTTCACCATGAATAATAACATTCATTATGGTTTAGTTCCATTCAAGTGTTCCACTCATTCATGATTCATTACAACAGCACACTGAACTGTAATGGGAGAGGAACTGATCAGGTCGGCACTTGCATAGCAATATAAAAAAGGCAAAAACCATCAAGATTAATAAGAAAGATAGTTCAAAATATAACACTGTATAATAAAATAATAACAATAACAATCATAATGATAATATATTGTAAACATTTATTCTCTGCATTTGACCCGTTTTTGAGTAGCAGTGGGCAGTCCTTGTGAAGCCCTTGATAATAATTGGGGTTTCTGGGTCTTTCTCAAGGATGCCACGGCACAAAGCATCAAGGACTAGCATCCAACCGGCACATATGCACATTAGCTTTGGTGGGGACCCACACCCTTTCTCGCTCTTGCTATCTTCCCAAACAGCTTGTGTTGCGGTTGGTGTCGTCTGATGATGGTTTGGGAGAATTTCTGAACAAAGATTCAACTGAACTCTTAAATTTTCCGTCTGATCCTTGGAGAATATTTTGCCGGTCGGACAATAGTCCTCACAATGCTTTGGCTCAGTTTGCAGCAATGTCAACTTCCAGGATGATTTTAAACAATTCCAGTCTTTTAATTATTTCTTAATTATTGATCTAACTGTTGAAAATAACATCTTTGACTGTTGAGAGAATTTCATATATCTATTGCCAGATTTGGCTGCTGCTCCAGTTACCAAGTTCAATTCAGTAATAATATAGTAATAACAGTTATAATATAATCTTTGAGAATTTATTATATTTTTGTTGGTGTGGTCGGTTAAAAAGAGAGTGATACAAGATTTACACTATTAGTTTGTTCGGAATTCAAAGAGATGGTATTGTGAGAAGCGGCATGTTTTCACTTTAATGTAGAAGCGTAACAATAATCAACAGCAACATTTTTTATCCCAATTTAACTGATAATGGATGAGACCGGCTCCGTCCTCTTCATGCTTGTCAAACATCAAATGTTTTTCATTGGAAAGTAAGGCTAGAGACTCCTGATGTGGTATTCAATCACTTATCATTTTTATGTTTTTTGTGTTGATTAGACTCTTGTTTCAAGGAAACACTCTTAGCTAAGAATAATAGATTAAAAGAGCATGTCTGACATTGGTGCTTTATAAAACACATCCAATAATTAGGTTTTCATCCACAGCTTAAGAATTACCAATTTGCACCCCTGTATTTGTGAGAAGTTAGAATTCCACTATTGTTTTATGGTGTTTAAAATACATGAAGATAAAGGTGTTACTGCGATACCTACAGAGAAAAATAAGTTTGTCAAACCCACCTGTTAATGGAGAAAGATTATAGAGAAAAAAACAACTTTCACACCATGAACACACCATGGCCACATGGTCGTAACATGTATCTGACACACTCTTCTACATTGTATTGTGTGCCGAGTTGAGATAGCGGGTGTGCAGCTATATACACACACACACACACACACACATATACGTATTTACACACACACACAAACATATCTGTTTACGTGTAAGCCTACACAGATATTTGTTTGTGCGTATAGCTGCAGCAGACGGCTATTAAAGCTATAATGACACTGTCAGGAATGAAAAGGCCATCTCATCTGCACTATAGGGCCTCACATCTCTTTGTAATTAAACGGAAGAAGAATGGCCAGATCTCCCTTTAAGCCTGCACAGCCTCGACTGCTTTAAAGACAGTTGGGAATGGTTCAGTAAATCAATAGGCTGGGGTAAAGAGTTAAACAAATGCCGTCAACTTTTCCCCGGGTCTCTGAGGGCTATTTAAAGGGGATTTCTTTTCCCATAATGGCAGACAACTTCCTCAGGGCGTAATGTGTTTATGTTCTAAAAGAAGTGGACAGACCCCTTTGGGTCTTCCTTAAGCAACTCTTCCAATCAATTCCTTAAATATTTGTGTCTACAAATGTGTCCGTTTGTGCTCTGTATGCTGGATATATTTATAAATACAAATGTATAAACAAAAGCACTAACAGAGAAAATCAGGGTCCAGGTGTGATTTAGTTCAAATTCAGCCATTTCAAGTAACAGGATCAATACCAACCCAGTGCTTTTAAATATTCACCAATTATAAGGTGCCAGTTAATCCGCTCTGATTCCTTTTGAAGAGTGCCGTCCTCGCTGCTCTCTGGTCAGCCTAGCAGGTTGAGCTGATTCTGAGCCAATCCTCTCCATTAGACTTCAGTCCATTTATAAACGATGTGAACGCACAAAAGAAGTTGTACGCCACTTTAAACGCAATCTCTGGGATTTATAAGAAACATGAAGGGAAGAACATGCAGTCATCCATGCAAAACCATGCTTACACATATTAAATGGTGAAATGATGAACCCTGCTGGCCCATTTCATCCGCCCGGGTCACATACGCCGTCTGTGTGGTTAAGTACGCAAAAGCTCTACCTTTACTCTTTCATAAAGATGAACAGGCTGGATTTTATTTTATTCTTGTCTACTCTGTGATACAAAAGTGGAACACTCTTATGAAATAAAAGTACTTCTCTTTTGGTTATTTCATTAACAGTCTGACCTTCTGAGGCAGCAGCTTTCTCTGCTGCCACTCTAAGGCCTTTACCCAGTCTGTCCTCCAACCAGCATATTTGTTCTCGTTTCCACCTGTCCAAGAGGACATGTATTCTCCCATTTCGTGAAGTTCTTTTAGAAGAACAAGATGTCTTTATTGTCACACCAATTATACAAGTTGTACAAGGATGCAAGATTTGCACTCTGCATTAAACCCATCCATGAGCAGCAGTGGTCAGCTAGATTCAGATCAGATTGGGGCTCAAGGACACTTTGACATCTAGACTGCTGGGGCTTGAAACCGTGACCTGCTGATCTTCCGATTTGGAGACGGCTGCCCTACCCACAGCGCTACAGGATTTATTAGTCACCTGCCTGCTTTCTCCATCATAGACATCATCAATCACTCAGCATTAATAAGGAGTTTTTCACTGATTACTTAAAGGCCACTGTGGGAATTGCATGAAGTTTGCACCTGCTGCACCACATTTTGAGTGGCAAATTGACATAAGATGTACGTGCGCTCTGTAACCAAGAAGATTTTTGTGCATTTTGTGTGTTTTATTCATATCCCACTTTTGGACTGGAATCCCACATAGGGTTTTTAAATGAGGCCCAAGTCTTGATGACCGACAGCTGAAGTTTGGCTTAAGGAAAACTGATCTAAGAGTTTCTTTATTCATTTAATCTACAAGAATACTCTATCTGTTAACATCATAAATGTGGATCTCAACGGAATTTCAAGCTGCTACACTATCCTGTCTGATGAGGTCACCACAATAAACGCTACCACACTGCATGGTAGTTCTGCTTAAAACACGTACACAGTTCTTTGCTCCCTGCTCAGGACACACTACTCAGCAGGATCTTGACAATTAAACTAACCACCAACTGTCCCTGTGCCTCCAAGTGTCACCAATGCCAGGTCACACACACAGGCAGCCACTCCTCCAACTCACACAACTGAACATTTTTCATAAGCATATATAGGTGAAAGGTGAGACAATCAGTGCTGTCTCTACTGTTATTCAGGCTGGCGCTAATGACGGGTATGGTACAATGTGACATGTATGATAAACGCACTGCTGGGCTTTCTGGGACATAGTGTCACAATGAAGATGGATTGGCTACAGAGAGTATAGCAGCAATAATGAAATGGCTCCAAGTTTCAGTTTGAATCTATGTCACACCATTCTGATTATGTACTGAATAAAGGAATGTAATAAAAAAGGAATATGTATATAAACAAAAACCAATGAGATTTTGCTGGAAGACTGCCACATGTCTATTCATGTTCATGTTTATGTTCACTGAGAGAAACAAGCTGCTGGGACAATATGGCAGACTCCAATAGGACATGAAGAAGACAGAAATACTACAATGAGTATACGTTGAGTATATCTTCATCCCAGCAGAACAGGATATTTAGACAACCGCCAGGGTCTCAGCGTGGGCAAGATTATTGTCATCAACCCAGCATCCAGCCAAATGTGAAACACAATCGGCTCCTCTGTCCATGAGTTATGACACTGAATAATGTCCGGGAAACAATTTTTGCAGAATGATACGAAGTCAGATTGACGAAAACCATTTTGAATATTAAGGCATCACTTCATCATTTGTTCTTTTAGACGTGTGACATTTTTACATTGATTCTATCATTAGCAGAAATTATTGAACTATGGACAAAGAATAATGAAGAAAGTTTTTGTGGGTTCATCCTTGAGTGTAATTGTGCCAGTTACCTTTTATTTATACGTAATTGAGATACCATCCTCATCCCAAACACATGAGCCTATTCGCCTTAAACCTCCAGCCTCGACATCACCATTACTGGTGCAGAGACAAGACAAGGTGCATCAAGTCAGGCTGCCTATAGGTATAAATCTAAATGTATAAATAAACATGTAATTTGAATTGTATTTTAAATTAAACACAGCCAACAAACATAGAAATCATTATCATACTATTTCCTGAACGCCTTTTTTCACAGAATTTGAAGGTAAAATAGACAATAAATTAAATGTATTATTATTATTATTATTAATAAAAGTGCTGGCTTTTAAATGTGGTATGATCCCTATGGTGTGTTTGTTCATGTCACTGATGCTGTTTATCACAGCCTCATTAAGATGAATAAACATGTTGGAGGTGTGAACATTTGTTTGAAATCGTAACATTAAAGATAGAGTCATTAACCAGCAGCATGAAATCC
Source organism: Lophius piscatorius (assembly GCA_009660295.1). Lineage (NCBI taxonomy): Eukaryota > Metazoa > Chordata > Actinopteri > Lophiiformes > Lophiidae > Lophius > Lophius piscatorius. Next base: position 113,301 of record VRLP01001126.1, on the reverse strand, counting down.
TCATTATAGTCTAGGGCTTTCAATCAGGCAAGATAGAGATCAATGGTGAACATTTTGAGGGGGATGATGAATATGGTGTATTGGGAGTGTCGGCGGGGAAGTGGAAACATAGGTCAAACTTGGATTTCTTTATGCGAGTGTGTGATAAATGTAAAGCATGTGCATAATTCCCACCTTCCAGCCTGACCACCAGTGGCACCTTGAGCTCCAGCTCTCGACAGGCCTTGGTGATGCCGTTGGCGATGATGGCACAGTTGACAATCCCACCGAAGATGTTGACAAGGATGGCTTCAACCTGGGAAGGAAGAGAATAAGTACATGATTAAATCAAGTGGTGGACACCTTAGATAAGAGAAATAATCCAACTGTATTTCAGCCAGGTAGGAGGAATGAAACATGACACACCTGTGTGAGTACTGAGACTTGAACTGCTAACAATAATTGGTTTGGTGCAAAAGAAGTACATTCATCAGGTTAAACATTCATTTAGAAGGATAAAAAAATATGTCAGAATGAAGTAGAAAACTTTGTCAGATGTCCAGTAGAGCTATGAACACAATTCATACAACATTATTAGAGCAGCCTCTAAACCATCCAGAAGACATAAACCTAGACTGTGCCATGTACAACAATCAACCATAACATTGTAATAACTGACAGGTGAAGTCCGGATAACAATGATTATCTCGTTACGATCACAATGGCACCTTTCAGTGGGTGGGATATGTTAGGTATGAAGTGAACATATTATCCTAGATTTCTATGTGTTGGAAGTGAAAAAAAAATAGTAAGCAAGAGGTTTTGCTGATTTTGCAAAGGTCAAATTGTGATGGCTAAACGACTGGGTCATCATTTCCATAAATGCAGGGGCCGGTTGGTATTCCCAGTCTTTAGCTGTGATCAAGCAGATCAAGGTGTCAGTTACAACCCTCCGTGATCCCTTTTATTGAAAAATGAAATTGCGATCACCCACCGATTTTCCGGCATCCTTCAGTTTTTAAATTTTGTGTTTCCTTTAAGGGCTTCAAGATTACCGGACACAATACATTAGACCAAATAAGTTCACACTATCTTCAGCTACTTTACATTTTTTTGCAAAAGATATCTCCAGCTTTCCCACAAAATGAGCTTGAATCTGATACCACTGAGCAGTGATGTGGGGCAGCTATGTGTATGTGTGATTACACTTACAATCTAGAAGTTGGTAATTACCCCGGCTAGCTCACCGGAAAAGTAGACTGAGAGCACACAGGATTAATCCTCCATGTTTGTTTATAATCACTGCTAATCTGTCACCACCGATTTGGATGAGCAGCTTGTGTGTGAGAGAGAGTTCCTGTTGTGGATGTTGTCAGTGTGCGGTAATGATGTTTGTAGGGGGGGAAGATCAAGGACTTGGATAGCTATCAGAGCAACAGCCATGGCATTGTTCACTATGCGCTATCCAAATGAGCATCTCCTCATGAACAGCAGGAAATGACAGTAGAGTGCTACAAAATAAAGCACCAACATAGGCAGGAGCATTAAAACTCACATGCCATGAGAATGAATTTAGCCACCACAAAGTACTGTCTCCTGCTCATGAACCACAACAAGCCTGGCCCTGATCAGGACTGCTGAAAACAAGGAAAAAAGAGGCAATCAAATATTTGGCTTGAAAATGAACATGACTCCGATATTCAAATGAGAAACAAAATTCACCACCCACGGCCGCATTGATTTTCTTAAAACTACTGAGGGGAAATAAACAACATAGAACTGTCGTACTGAGGTTAACTGCTTTTCAAAAAATAAAGAAAACGGCCAGATCCTGACGACTGGGGGGATGAGGAGCTAGAGGAATACTCATCTCCATGTGTTTGACGAGTGAAGTGGCACTTAAATTTAAAGTGGCCAACGGATTTAAAGGGCGAGTCAAGAGAGCCGTCTCTGGTGTTAATGTCTGACACACTGATTACATAATACTGTATGTGTACTCGGAAGGGGCATTTCAAGCAAAATTACTATTCCATAGTCACCGTGAACACGGAGGTCTTCAGCCGTATGGTGCCGTGACATTGTCTGCAGAACAACATACTGCATTTCCTGTTGGAGTATGTAATGGCAAGTGACCGTCCAAAACGACATAGTTCTATCCCTAAATATGACCAGGGAGAACTTGTTCACATTTGCGGAGTGACTTTGCCGCTCATTTGCATCGTCATACAGTTTCTCATGTCTTGGAAATGTTTTTCTGGATGTGCTTTAAACTAAAGCTGGACAATTTTGTAACAAAGGTTGAAGAAACTCACCTTCAACAAAACAGATGGGAAGCATGTCTTTAGGCATTATCTTTGATAAGATAACAGTTTCTTTTTCTACACATCTGACATCAAACTTACTTTGTCTGCCGACCAAGCTAGCCAATTGAATGATGAACAGTGAATTGACCTTCTACTGCTGGGTGCTTTGCGCTCAATGATTAGGATGGGTTGGTGCTGCGCCTCATTTTCACACACCAAACCTTTAAATCTGCATTTTTCCAGTGCATGGTGGTGGCAATAGCGTGTTTTTGTAAAAGCAGTAAGGACTATAAACTGCTTCAAAAAAGCAGACTGGCGAACTACAGAGGAGGATCCAATATGGAGCCATTTCCACAAACGCTTTTGTGACCATTATTAGCTACAATGTTTTAAATGACTGCCCTTTCACATTTTGATTTGAGTGCAGAATGAGCCACAGAATTCTTCAATTTGTCAATCATACAATCCAGTTTATTCTAATTTAAATTTATATTATTATTTGGTGCTGTCATTTGAACCATTTATATTTTAATATCTGATATTGACTCCTTTTTTGTTGTTGTTCTTTTTCTTTTATTTATGTGCATGTTAAGCGTCTTTTAGGGATTTTTGAAAGCGCGCTCTAAAAATAAAATGTGATATTAAACATTATTATTAAATAATTAAATTTAAAGGAATATTTGAATATCATGGCCGATCCCTAACGTATATTTATACATTGGTGCAGAGTCAAATGCACTTACAGAAAAACCAACATGTGCAGTTGGAAAAAAGCTATATACACACAAACCTGTTTTATTGGTGATATTGAATGTGTCTATTCAACATTGAAAGAGAATGTGTGAAGAGTGGCTGACAGTGAAAAGCCTGCAGTGAGTACGGCAGACGGACAGAAGGAGCTGTGAAGTGATACCGGCTTGCTGGTTCTAAAACCTTAGCTGGATATAGAAAAGTTCTTATAAAAGGTGTGATGTGTAGTTCACAGTTTGTATGTGCGTGTGTTTACTACCTCCAATGCAGTTCTATGGAATAGCTCACAGCAAGGGAACAGGGTCATAACAGTATACTTTACTAACTATATAGTCAATTAAAAATTGCTAAAGAGAATATCTGAAGCTTGAATTTAAAACATTAACACCTAGGCTTGAGTTATCATGATGTATGTGATACATAGTCATGCCTAAATGGATTCAAATAGCCTCAACGATCCCATGAACGACTGGAGATGTGTTTAATGTGACAGGTGGTGTCGGACTCCTTGCGGTGGATGGTAGACACTGAGCCACAGCAATAGGAAATGTCCTTTTAGGATATCATGTTTTTACATATCACAGCTTCGACCCAGGGTCTGATACACAACCTCCCACACACTGCATTGTCTGATCCCACTGGGTGGCAGCAGAGATTTAAAAGCATTTGGTATCTGCAACAAATTTTTCAACTCTGTCTCCTTGGTAAGAACCATATTTCTTCCATTCATGCATGCGTCTACTATGGACACGCATGTATATTAATGATACATAAAACATGACTTATGTGGCTTGACTCATAGGTAAATGCACTTTATAGAAAAATGGACGGGGGAGAGCATTGAGCTGCACTTTGCCAGAAGTCTGTTGATTTTGGGGGGATTTCTGTGTCTTTGTGGATTTAAAGCAGGCGGGCCTACCAACGGAACTACAAGTACCAACTGAAGTTTTCTCAATTCTGAGGATTCTGACAGACAAACCAATAACAGTGTCATATTTATTTGAGACAATTACATTGCGAGTGCTCGTCCTTAAAGTGAAAATACATGACATAGGAGGATAAGGAGTAGCAAACAATAAGGTACGCACCACACCAATTTTTCCAATTGTGTCTCATAGGACAAGCTAATTCAGTTTTAAAACTCAATTTGTATTTTGAAAAGTTCAAATGGTCTATACTGAGGTAGATTTCCCCGTGGATGTTAGTTTATAAGAAATATGATGATTCTTTAAAGAAAAGTAATAATGGTCTGTATTAAAATGCTGCAATGGGGGAGCCGCTATTTAGCTCAGTCATAGGCGCGATACGCCATGCACAGAGGCTGAGTCCTCATTGGGCAGAGGCCACAGGTTTGATTCCAGCTCTGGCCCTTTGCTACATGTCACCTCCCCACCTCTTTCTTCCTGTTTCTTGTCAGTCTTCAGCTGGTCTGTCAATAAATGCCAGGAAAAGGAAAAGGAATGAGAACAAAACATAGGGTGAATTCTCTTTATCTGATAAAGAGAATTCACTTTAACACCTCACTGCTTTTTTTCAGCTTACTCAGAAACCCAGCCTTAAGGTTAGGGATAGCACTACACACTCCAATCGGTCTCAATTCTCTAACATCACTGCAGCATTTTACCCCGAGTCACAGAGACGAGTACTGCTTTCTGTAAAGGCTTTCATTTAAGGTGAGCTCGCCCAGAGGAAGGCTGGATTTCTTTTTCATCAGAGATCGGCGTAAAGGCACCAGGATGTGCGAGCCTGCTCTTTTTAGAGGTTCTTTGCACGATCTTTCAGGGAGTTCTCCATGCCTCTTCTGTACATATGTTATGGTAAAACAATTCAGATTTTACGCAATTGTATAATTTCCTGCAGGCATATCAATACCCTGCCAAGGGTTTTCTTGTATCAAAGTCAAAAAAGGATCCGGGCAGGAGAAACAGCTTTTCTACAGCGTACTATACACCTCAGACACAGCATTTAAGGCAAGTAATGGGAAGGAGTAACAATGTAAAACATCGTGGTTGTGGATTGTGCTCCTCAGTATGTTTTCACGAAATGTGTGCTTGAATACATATTAAACAATATATATGTGTTAGTTTTATAATAAGAAATAACTTAATAGAAATTATCAAAATATAGACTAGTGGTTATTTGTAAAGACTGTGGCCACACTGGAAGAAAACATCAATGTTCAGAGAGTCTTCATATTCCTTCAACGGACTAAAAAAAGGCAAACACAAACATGATCTCTTCCAAGTTTCAACCCAGACGAGGAATAGAAGCATTCTACTTGTTCTCATTCTACCGGGCTTTGTCATAAGTTTTGAGTGTGTCGCTGAATTATCACTTAAATGCACATTTTCATGCCCGTGCCCCACTTAAGAGCCAATAATCTTGCTGCAAAAAAGAAAAAGAAATGGAAAGCATCTTGTTTCTTTTGTTAGCAGTGAGCAGATAGGAGGAGGAACAGGCAGGGCTGGAGATGGGTGTGTGACTCTCTGTGGCCTATTAAGGGCTATTGTTCTTTTTATCTACTGGCGACAGCCGGCACTGTCGCCGCCTGCTCTGGCTTGTTATTCTTATTTGTTTATGAGCTACTGAGGTCCCCATGCTCAGTCCTGGGGCCACAAGCTAACATGCGTGACTTCTGAATCAAGGCATGCCAACTGGTTATAACTACACATCTTGGAATTACATGATCTCTGAGGGGGAGAAACAATATTTTAAGTGCATTATATATACGTCCACATTTGAGTTAATTTGGTGCTTAGGAGTCATTAATATTAAGTCACAGCTTGTACATATGTTGCAGCCAAATAAGTATTTAACTTTCCCACCGTTTTCTTGAGGGGAGGTCAGACTGAAAACGGGACATGAAGAACTGATACAGCTCAACACACTGATTGGATTACAGGAATACACAACAGTTACTGCCAGAACTAAATAAAACTGTACAGTTTCAAGTGATGACAGCAGATTATAGTATAGATGGCAATAATGTAAAAATAAAGAAAGAAGCCCTGTCTATATATTCTACACAAATTACTATTCTACACGAATTATCTTGCCTTGTAAGATACAAGTAAACACAACACAGTAGTCAGTCAGATACAGCTACTAAAAAAAGGTTTTGTCTAACCACTTCATTCCTTGAAATTGCGCACACGGTGTAATTGTGCTTGACGTCAAAGCAGAAGGATGAGGCAGCATAGATGAAAGGAAGAACATGATATCATGTATTCTCTGTCATATGAGTAGGGAGCATCAAATCATCAAATCTTTTATGCTATGTTTACTACTCTGAACATAAACTCTGTCAAACTGAAGAGCCATCTTGTGCCTCTTGAAATCTATTCTTAGAAGGTATAGAAAACAAGAGAGTTAGAGTGACAGAGAGGCAGGATGACGGAAACGACTGTCGGAGTCAGAGAGTGAAGCGAAATGAAACAGATGGAGGTAGAGCGATGGAGAAGAAAAGAGACAGAGAGAGGTGATGCGCAGCGGTGCGGTCCCTGGCTTCTATTGAGGGCTAGGATTGGCCCTGGCAAGGAGGGATAAGAGGGAAATAATTATCCGACCTGCTGAAGCATGACAGCCCCTTCTAGGCAGTGCAGAGAGACAGTCGTAGCGTTATGTCAAAGATTGGCCATGTCGCTGGCGAGACATCCCTTGACAGAGCATGCTATCTGAAGTTCCACATGACAGTCAGGAACCCACCACAATCTCCTGATACCTGCCTGATGGATACATGTTGGAGACGAGGTAGAGCCATAGAAGGGTGCATGAAAATTTAATGTCTTACGTTGGTTTGTTTTTGGAGTGCCACTTATATTTCCAAGCCTTTGGCTTTCATTTTATCAAAACAAATGAAAATACAAAGTCTTCTTGTATGTGCTCAGGCCAAGAACACGTTACGTTGATCATCCATACCATTATAATCACCTGTATAATCCTGTGTAGTGCCTCCTTTGCTGCCCAAACAGCAAAACACCTGTCTACCATAAACTGACTTTTAAACTGACTTTATCATTAATCTGTGCTATAAGTAGCTCTTCTGGGGGTTTTGATTAGGGCTAGCCTTCACTTGGCACACACGTAAATAAGCCTTCTGTGCCCATAATCTTGCTGCTAGTTCACCAATTGTATTCTTGTTACCGCTTGAGTAGACACTGACCATAGTAGACCAGGATCATCCAACAAGATCTGCTGTTTTGGTGATGCTCTTACGCAGTCGTCTTTCCCATTTTCCTGCTTCTATGACATTATTTTGAGGACAAAAGGTTCACTTGCTACCAAATATATATTGCATCCGTTGAAAAGTGTTATTGTAACACAATTATCAATGCTATTCGTACTTTACCCACCCGTGGTTATAATATAACGACTTTATGTTGTGGCCTTTTGCACTCAGACACCTTTTGCAACCTGTGACTCCCTGTTTTTCTGCACTCAAAGGTGGAGGAAACAATAAAGTAAGGGCAGTTTCAGGTCTCCCCAAACAGGCTTGTGCACCTGAATAGGTGAGTGAGGAGAGTTTGAGGGAAATGAGGAAAAGTGAGCTCTCGCAGAACCCATGTGACCAGAGGAATGCTTCTGGAAGTGGCCATTACAGGTTTGCTCTCTCTTGTAAGTGAGCAGCAGGGTCACAGACTGTGACAGGTGACATGGCTATGTGGAACCACCCTGTCCCTCTCCTCTGTCATACATATCAAGTATTAGTTAAACACTGCGATGTTCTTTGCCATACCAAAGATCTGGCTTACAAAACAATAGTTCTAGACAATATTGGACATGACTAACGTGATATACTGCAGATATATGCCTAGGAAGCTGTTGGAAAGAGATTCTTATAAAATAAGTCTAATGACAATACCTTTTTGGTAGGGACGGGGGTTGTTACATGCCAGAGATTTGGTCAATGTCAAACTCAAAATAAGATTTTTGGTTGATTTGACCAAAGGGGATCAGACTTGTCATAGATGGGAAGGCTGGCATTAAAAGCGAGGAGATGAAATTGTGAGGTATCTAGTATGATGTAAATGGTTCCCCTCTGATAAAGTCGCTGCCAAGTATTCAAAGATGTTTACCATGTAAACATTTGAAATTTCTGATAATAACTAATTAATTATAAATAATTAAATAACTTTGTCTGTTAAAACACAGCAAAAATTGTGGATTTATTTTCCTGTTTTCTGGCTGTTACAAAACATGAGACAGATATGATAATTAGACAACTGCCTTGTGAGATAAATCAATCATGGTCCATTGTACTTGAATCAGCGAGAGGAGCCACATTAAAATAAAATCAGAAATTGATGTGGCAAATATTTCGACAAACCCCAAAAGTGTTTGAGGGATATTTGGAGGCAGAAAAACCCCCAAACGTAAGTCTATTTTCACAAGCTCAAAATTATGTCTAAATATTATATTAATATATTATATATAAATGTATACTTTGACAACATGATCAGGAGTAAATCGTTATAGTTCTCGCCTTCGATCAAGACCCCTTTTGTGATTAACTGACTTGTCCTTAAATTGCTTAATTAAATTGCTGTGAGGTTGACTATATAGAAAGAACCATTGCCATGCAATGTTTAAGACTGCACAACTTTATATATCTTACATAACTAGCAATCTCTGTGGATTAGAGTATTCTTTTTTCCATTTCAATATTCATGATCTTAGTCTGAGCATTCCCACTGTTAGGCAGAGCCACAGGGAGGTTTTTATTGTGAATCTGTTATTGGAAAATGAAATAACCTGAGCTTATTTCGTGAAAACAACAAACAGTGGTGAACACATTCGATTAATCTAGAAGAGCTGCAGGTTACAGGCAGTTTGCAGTTTATGTGAGCAGCAATCCTGCCTCACATAATAATGAGAAACCAAACTTTCTGCCATAATATTTTGTTGTGCGGAACTCATGCTGTGAGCGCACAATAATACCTAATGCCGTTTTCATCGAATGACTAACCAAGCGAGGGTATTCCCAACTGTTTGAGTGTTGCGAAAAAGGACCAGTATTCATGGTGTTTAACCTGCCGTTACCATGGCAAAAAAACAGGATTTCCCAAGGTGGCGTTTCAACTCTTATCATTATGATCATCATCACCATAGGATGCTGTCTACGCTCTTAAAGGTTAAAACTGCCCCCTCTTTCCACTATCAGTATTCTTGAACTTTTTTGTTTGAATTCAGACTTTAAACATCACCTGTCGAGGTAATTATCTCCAATCAAGCCATCACTGAGTTTTACCTGCTTGTAAAACTAACTTTTAATCAAAATATTTTATGATCGCAATTCCTTTTTTAATTAAATTTATCTTTTACATATTTTTCACAATATGCTTCTTAATTTACTTTATTGATATTTCAAACTTTTTAATAATATCGTATTCTTCTTAGTTCCCTGGCTTATTTATTTACTCGTCTTACATATTATAGCCCCGAAAACTTGTGGATATTATGGATCATCATTGCCTCGTCCCCCGCAGATCCTACGTGTCAGCGCGATAACTCCAAATCAATTACATGGCCCATCGTCAAATTCTATAACCACGTAGCCCTAAATACAAAATAATGCGTAGCCCTTATTTTTGAGAAAGGTTGTTTGTATATTTCCGACACTAGTGGGAGCTTTATCTCCACAAATTGCGGGCCAGAATTTCTCAACCTTTGGTCCCATTTAGTCCAAATCTGGTGCATATGAATCAACTTGAGTAATTCCAGCTTGCAAATATTTTATTTATTCCATATATTTCATGTTTTACTCACTATGGGTGCGCATTTTATGAAAAACACAGTTCTTCAGCCATAACTTCCTTATCCTTGATCGTACTTAGTCTAAAATTTGGTGCATATAAAGCAACTCAAGGCGGTCTATCTTGTAAATATACCTTACTCTAGTAGTTCATGTTTCACTCACGGGGGGACCTCTTGTTTTTTTTTTAATAGTAAACATTGTTTCCCGGAGAGAACTCAAAAATAATTTCATGGATTGTTTTCAGACTTTATACCTTCATTCACCTTGGTGTGAAGAAGAACTGGATTTATTTGGGGAAAGATCGGATTTATTTCCAACACTACGGGAAGCTTTAGCTCCAAAGGTTTTCGCGTCATAAATTTTTTTCCCCATTGATCCGATTTGGTCCATATGAATCGTATCGAGGAGATCTGTATTGTATATAAGTTGTGTTTCACTCTAATAGTTCAGAATTATTCACAAGGTGAACCTTTTTCTGAAAAACTACTGTGGAAATAACTTCACATTTAATTTAGGAAGTTCAATCAGGGTGATTGCTAGCACAAGACAGGGGATGGGGGACTTCTCTGGGATATACCCTTGCAGTCGGGGACGACAAAAAGAGGCCTAGTCTGCCTCAGCATTTCTGTGGTCTTTCTTATTTGTAAAAGTAGTTGAAACAAATGACCCCTGGTGGGATTAATGAAGTCCCATGATTTGATTGGATTGGATTTGACCTTTATCTGCACATGGATTTTGGATGTCACAGTTCATTTATGTGGGGTCTTTGGTAACGCATAGCGTCAAAAGCCAAGCGAGAGTCTTGCAAATAATAAGACACAACATGACAATGAGTTCAAAGGCGGGAGCAATCTTCAGGAAAAAATGGCCGTGACATATTGTGGAGATATATCCAGTAATCAGTGACATCAATAAGATATGACATATAAAAAGAAGCTTTCATTTGGGACACAGATGAAATCTAAGACCGAATGTTTTTCGCCTCAGGCCAAACGGAATATTTTTATGAAGACGTGTTTAGCAATCGAGTTCATCTTGCTTCTACTCCTCCCTTACAATTAAAACTCTTGCATTGAAATTGTAATACTTCGGTCAAATAAGGTGGTAGGCGTAAAATCCTTAAGGTGACAGCTTTTGAATAAATATTGACATTATACTAATGCACATATTCCACTGACATGAAAACCTTACTCAAGTCTTTTTTCCATGTGTGGTACCTTGAAGGCTGGAAGGTGAATTTTAAAGTTGGTAGTAAAAACATAATTCGCGCAAGGTGTCTAATGTTGTCGTAGCGAGGTAGGGTGTGCATAATTTTGTCTTGTCCTGGAACCTTTAAGACACTGGGCTAACAGACCATGGTTTGGACTATGCATGTATTACGAATGTCCTGATTCTTCTTTTTTTATAGATGTGCATTTATAGAAATTACAGGTTAAATATGTGACCTGTGGCCATTAAATATCAAAGTAGAGCAACAAAAGAATTGAGTCTATTGCTGACCCTTTGAAGTTGTGTTTTCTGATACTTATGATATACTGTACCGTTTGCTGTAGAATCAAGTTTCTTACCAGAGGGTCATACTAAAAAGTTATTTCGATATAGCCGGCTATTTTTGTGTGAGCTACGGCAACAGAACCTTAAACCCAACAAAAAAAAAATCCATGTGCTGTTGATCAACTGTCTTTGGACTTCCCTTTGAAAGTCTATGCTTGGTATGTCATTTGTGTCACCTTCAGCACATAATTTTAAAGAAATTATTGTCTAAATATAGGTATGGAGGACACCAGAGAAATGGTGATTGTTGGAAAGCCTGCCGAATCATGTTGGTTTACCGTAAAAGAAACCAATGACAGAAGGTTGGTGTGGATAAAAACTCTGGTAAGGAGGTTTTGTGACACAAAGACGCCATTAGACAACTGTACTACATCACGTATAGTCACACAATGAAGCAACATCACATCATTGTGTTGAAACCGGGAGTTTCCCAGTGGCATTAAAGCAGAATCAGAGCACATTTATCGGGATGTTTAAAGCTATGCACAATGCAAATATCTTTGTTTTGTTTTTTCCGCCCCCTGTAATCTATACGGCTCTTCTTGTTAGACCCCTGGTTCCAATGGTGAAAAGCTGAAGTCTCCAGTGAACTTGCAGTGCCTACAGAAAGTTATTGCTGTTAGCATACGATGACCATTTGTGCCGCGCTGCGCTCGCACCTAGCCATTACTTAGTCTAGATCGTCCCGTACTATCCGCCGGTAGCCTGCTCACCCCGGGCATCGTGTTGCAGTCCGTGTTTTGCTAGCTACTCGTTGCAAACTGGATCAACTCTCTACAAGACGCTTTATAGATTTAAGTTATTATTATTATAATTACTACAGGTCACCTCATTTCCTTTCACTTTTCACCCACCTGACTGGCGTGTCCCAGGAGACCTACCTCTCCCAGTGAACAAAGGCAAACGAAGGGGATAACCTATCTTTGAGCACGGACAGATGCTCACTCTGCCTCAAATTTGGGGAGGTTAAAAAGTCAGAGAGAGGGACATACTGTGATGGTGACTCCGGGGGTCGGTGAATGTGTGTTTTAACTGTGATTCCTTGGATTGTGCACTGCCATAAACCAAGAAAAACCACCAGGAGCTGTGGTAGACTGAGGCTGTGAGCAAATTAAAAAGCGCTGGAAAACATTGCAGAGTCTAAGGATAAATTCAACAACAAGAAATTAGTTTTGTAATTATAGCTGTTGACAGTTGTTATTTGCAATTCAAGCAAAAAGAACACCTTTTTAAAAAAAAAAAAAAAAAAAGGTGGAACAATTGGTTGTTCATTCAATAGACATGTCTTATTTTCTGTTTTGTTTATTACTTTTGCTCCTGAACAAAGCCAACGTGATTAAATAAAAAAAAAAAGGCAGAGTACGCAATATTTATTATTCGATTACTTGATTAATCAACAGAATAATCGATAGAATACTCGATTACAAAAATAATCGATAACAGCGGCCCTAAAAGGAAAGAATAACACCCAGCTATAGAATGCCACCAAGTCTGACACTGAGTGAGACGGAGAGGCACTGCCTACTGTGGTGAGTGGGAGCTTTTTCAGATATCGGTGAGTTAATGTAGAACCCATATTCTACTGTTCACCTCAGGGTATCAGAATGCCCTTGAACCTGCACACAACCTGCCTGATGCACACAGACAAACAAACTCACGCACGCACTGAAAACAGCAGAGGATAAGCACACCAATATGCACAAACAAATTAAATTGCGTTGCATAATATTCATGTCCAGAGGATGTCGTGTCAATGCTGACAGGCAGACATAAATATTCCCCGACCCCTTCACCTAGGGTTAATGGCTGTCTATCAGGCAGCAGTGACACATGCAGGCCAACATCGGCTTGGTGTTGACATAAGCAGTGTGGCTACACCGATTTTATTTATACTGCACATTTGTCTTACGGGTGAATACAATGTTCTCCCCATGTTCTCTCTGAATGCCAACATATTCATACATAGAACAGGAATGGAAAGGAGAAGGCAAAGCATAAACGATATGAATATGAAGATAAACCAAAATAGAAATACAAAAAACACACACACATAGTGATCAACATAAGCTTGAAAAAAATCTTCTTATTACTTTGCTGTTGAAGTTGGCCATTGTAGTGATCAACCCAAGTTCAGTAGGCCCTTAGTTCTAGAAAACAGGATCACAGTAACTAAAGGGACTCTCTTTTTTAAATTAATTAATTGTTTTTCTTTATTGGATTATAATCAATGACCATGTCAGAGAATGACTGAGGAGCCAACCCATTCATTTCTCTATAGACCATTAATAGTGTTTTGACGTTTGAAGTTTGTAATGTTCAAACTAATGATGTGTCTTCAGGGCTGAGGAACAGGTTCAAATTTCTAAGCATGTGATGCATCCTGGCTCTTATTGACATTGTTAACGTGACAATCAAAATTAGGACCTGGATCCGAAATAATAACAAAAGTTTCTGACTTTATCACTGTAATTCAGAGACATTTCCCTGTTGTGAATAAATCTATTATTTCCTTTTTAGGATCAAGCATGTCAGAGTCTGTTGATGGATCAGTGATCATCAGAGGAAAGAGGAATGTACTACTGTGTGTCATCGGCATGAGACTATCAGGATATCTTGTGTTTTTTCAATACCGTGTGGGAGACTGTAGAATATTTAAAATGACCTATTTAAACGTAAAATCTACTGCCGTCAAAGTAGGATGAAAAACACTTATTGAGAGGACTATGTCAATTGTTTCATGTTGCCTTTGAATTAAAATGTTGATTAACAATTGAACTGGAATAGCAAGGTCCCTTAAAAAGATGGTGAAACAGGAAAAAGTGACAAAAGGCAGGCACAAACATTCTGTTTCATGTTTACATGGTCACAGATAAATAGATTTATGTACAAAATTCCTGTCACGCACCTGAACCCTCCATGGAAATATATATTCATGTGCACCCACACAGATATTAGGAACACTGAAGCTTGAACAAAAAGTTACAGATGGTTCCATGTGTCAGGGTGTTGTGCTCTACTCTCCTCAAAGCAAAATGATTTTTACTAAACGGAGGCAATAGGCGATAGTTGGGGAACAGTATACATAATCACCTCCGAGACTGAGTAAAACAGACCAGCATTTGAATATAAATGAGGCAACATTTCCCACTTTGTTCCTAATGCTGCATGGCCAATCAAAATTAATTTATTCTAATGTATGCACACAGAAGGTTAATTATCCAAATGATTCCAGTTCAGATTGCACCTGGTCTTGTGAGCCAATGAGCCATCGAAAGGGCAGATGGGTCTGCTTTGCAAGGCAAATCATTGCCCCAGCCCTTTTTGTGTCACCTCCCAACAATTTGCACATCTTAATGTGCAGATCATTCAGTGATCTTTAGAAAAGTGCAATCCACTGATGCCAAATCTCTTCATTTATCATGTGTAGGAGGGGTACGGCCACGGAACAAGATCCTGTATTCAGTTAGTGTAGACATTGTCAAAGTCTACATAAAAGTAACCTCAAGCTAGTTTTTAATTAATGAATGTTTCCTTGGAACGCTATCAATTTGAAAACAAATCCACATTTGTTTTATAACAATACAATTATAGTTAACCTTTTTGTTTCTTGTTCAGCAGTGTTCTACTAATTACTCCAATATTAATTAATAAAGCAACAAATAAACGTTTGTATAAAAGGAGTGAGCTTACGGGGAGACAGGACAGGGCATGGGTGGAACATACTGATGATTTTGTGTGTTTCCAAAAAACACACAATCATGTTGTTCGAAACAACATGGCTCGAACCATTTACCATTCTATCTTCCGATTTGGGGATGGTCGCTCTATCCACTGAGCTGGAGCCGCCCCTAATAGCAGTTAACAAACTTACTCAAAGAAAAAAGAAAATCAAACAGGGAAGTCAGCAAAGTGGGGAAGAATTTACCTTCCAAGAGCTTGTCACCCTTCAGGCAGAGGACAAATTCAACCACCATATAAAAGACAGTAAATAGCTATTGCTGCCACAATATTCCCTTGTTTACATGACACTGTATGTCCACATAGCATCTTTAACTTCCTGGCACAGTGCCAGTAAGTGGTATAAAATCTCACACCGGGGCGGCGTTATGGTGCCATTGTTTTGGTCAGAGTAAATAAATAAAGAACAGAGATGGTGAAGTCTGTGTAACATCTGTAAAAAGGCCGCCGCTCTCTCCATGAAGGCATTTCTTTGCTTGTTCCCTCTGAGATTACCCTTTGTTTATTTTACTAAATTGCCAGCATTTAAACACCATACTCTGCCATAAATAAACCACTAACCAACATTCCATACCTTTTGACCTTTAGTTAGGTACCTAATTCGGCTTATTTAAAAAAAAAAATAAAAAAAAATGTCATTCCATGATAAATTAACCAATATACAGATATGGAGCAATGACATATGTTACATAACTTATGCTCACTGACAAACAAATACACATGTATTGTTTTACCAGGTGTGTAGGGAGGGATAAGGGTCAAAACTAGCACCTGTATACGGTCTACCACCAAAATCCTGCAATAACTATTATTTTGCAAGTTAGTCAGTGTACGGGAATTCCTTTTTTTGTAAGTTGTTTGACTTTATGGCCAACACCAGAGAAAATAAATAAAAAGCACTCAAAGAGCGCATAAACCTTCACCAGGGCACAATAGTACCCATGGTGATATTATTGGGTACAGAATCAATTAGATGCCTTTATTTAGGAGATTACATATAAATATGTCCGTTGATTTATGAGTTGTTATAAAGTATACATATTCAACAAACAAACCTCGGTAAAATCATAACCTCATACTCTAATGAACAGGAGCTTTTGTTCTTATAACACACTCAATCTTTGCTGGCTCCTGCCAGGCCTCCATATTATAGGGACCCTACCTACAAGCCCACTGATTAGTTTTTCATCATTATCTATGTCCAATCATGGCAGTTATTGAAACACGATGTCTGTTTTTGATGTCATTCAGTTCCGGCTGAATGAATAATATGAAGAGTGACGTGTCACTCTTCACTCAAGACTTCTCTCCATCCCTTGCAATACCCCCTGTGGGCCCTAGGAGGTCTGGGTAAGCGGTTGCTGAACTCGGAGAAAACACAAAACTGGATGAAACGGATGAGAGCAAATATCGACTCGTTTTCAAAAAGCTACCGTGGCTTCATACTCTGATTGGGTATTTTCGCAAGCTTGCGCCGTATTTTCCTGCTGCAGAAGGAGCTGTTACGTTACATTTTCCCATGGCCTCACATCTCTTCATCAAATGGAGAAATAGTCTGCCCTCATATGTAAATGCAAAATATTTTTTGTTGTCTTTCTGGGTAAAGGGGAACGGCCGATGGCTCCGAGGTTGACATTTTGGCCTGTGGAATTTTGATGGGAGCTCTGGAGAACAGAGGAGAATATCAATTAGACATTAAGGGTTTCCACAGGTATTAGAGGGATCAGGGGAACCAATAGAAAGAGGAAAAGGAAGAAGCTGATTAGTCGATCGATGGAGATCTCATCTAGGGGCTTGCACCTTGACATGAAGGGCAAGAGAGGTGGGAAATAATGAGATCTTTGAACTCCGGTCAATATTACCATAATAAAAGACCTCAGACCTTCATCATTTAAGTCTTCCCTATTTCTTGTGGACGCTTGAGAGATGTTTATGTCGGATGCTAACAATAGATGAAATTTCTATCTATTTTTTTTCTCTTTTTCATTCAAAGTGTCTTCATTACGTTTTTGTATTACTTGGATGTTATTATGACTCTCACATCTCTAACTTCTTGATTTCAATATCTTGACATTTGTTTGGCCTTGCAGTTTTGTGCTTTCACACATTGTGTTGCCTTCGGTTTCCTGTTTTTGCCTTGTCCATAGAAGCAATTTGTAAACAATTGCTTTTAGAGGTGCTATACAAATTAAGTGTATTATTATTATTATTATTATTCAAAAACAATACATTCCCAACAACTTCATTAATTGGAATCTATTAAAAAAAAAATTTTCTAGGAAAAAAATGGTGACACAAGGGATATTTGATTACACCAAGGATGTGATGGGGAAACATGCTTGGTCAAGAGTTGGACAACAAACAAACAACCTGTGAAAATAACTAAAAATGGTTACAATATTTAATATTTAATATCTTATTCAATCTTTATTCAACCAGGAAGCTGCATTGAGGTTAAAATGTCTTTTAAAAGAGACCTGGCCAAGGTAGCAGCCGATAAAACGTTAAAAACAAGCACATCTTCACCAATCCATCTAGGTAATGTATTTACATGATTACTTTATATCTATTCAATTACCCATAAAGATTTGCTTACTGAGTCCAGCACAAGAAGGTTCCTCATGTGTTTGAAATCCCAGTCAAAGACATGAGGTTCTTCAGCTGAAAGAGTTGGATGGGAATGTGACGTTTTATATGCAAATGATGCTTTAGTTATGTGTTCTAATGCTTGATGACTACCAAACCCAGTTAACCCAAATCCATCAAGCTTAAATGTCGCCCGCCTCTATGCAGTTGTTTTAATATGTCTCTGTGTCATCAAGGTGAGTTAAACATTTTTATTAGAAGTTTCTACATTTGTTATGCTTTTGCAAGATCTGTTCATGTCCAACAAGAATAAACATTTAATTAGCACTTTAGAGCACATGTATACACTGAAGTTATATTATATATGATCTATCCTAATACGAAGATAGGAGCAAAGAATTAGACGGTCCACACTTGTAAGCCTACAATAATTATTCCATAATCTTCACTATCATTTGAGTTATCCACATTTATTTTGCAAACCCCGAATCATCTGGATAAAAACAGTAAGATGAAACGAATGTTAAATCTCATCAGTGATTACACACCCATTTCCCAGCATTTGATATTGACTGGCCTTTGTGAATGACTTCAACCGCTGTTTTTTTGCTATGGAGTGGAGAATTAGATTATCCTTTATCCTCCAACTGTTTACCTCTCAGGGAGCTAAAACTTTTCCATGAGCATGTATTGATTTAAACATCATAGATCATTTAGTCGCAAAAACCAAACACCACACTGCTGAGGGATCATTTTGGTTTCGAGCCAAATGACAAAATAGAGCCCAATATCTTGGAGTAAGCAATTTGTCCAATTTGCTACGAGGAGGAAGTGATCAAAACTGATACTAATAATGTTACTGTCTAAGGATCCACAAACTCACTAAATTCACTGAACTCTTACTGCTACTGACATCAGTTGGTCCATCCAAGCAACTGGCCATTAGTGAAGCTTAGAGACTTAATACTAACACCAATCAGCCATAATATTATAACTGCTTGCGTAAATTAAGTAGATATTTTTTCTTGCCGGTAAACAGCTGTGCGAGCCCTGCAATGCAGCCGGTGTTCTGATATCTTTCTATCAAAACCAGGTGAAACTTTCAGGTACATCGGTTATCATTGGGCACCCATGACCCTGTTGTCGGTTAACCGGATGTCCTTACTTAGGCCGCTTTGGTAGGTACTAACTATTACAGACCGCAAACACTCAACAAGACCTGCAGTTTGGGAGATGCTCTGACAACCTAGTGTTCTAGCCATCACAACTCGGCCCTTGTCAAAGACACTTAAATTCTTACATTTTCCCATTAGTCCTGCTTATTCAATGCCCAAGAGAAATAATTTGAGACTTAACTTATCCAATGAAGCAAAAAATGTTCGTACCACTTTGATTTTAATTCCAAGCAACAATGTGTATACATCTCTCTCCTCTAACCCTCACAATAACACGGTAGGGTTAAGGGAGTCTTCCTTTTTATTACTCATTTGTTCTGCCACCAGCGGTCCATAAAACTCAATTTAATTCATATTTTTCCAGGCCATAAACTCTTCCTCTAGTGAAAAACACTAGCTTGTACTCCACCTCTGCCTTCAGTGAACCAGTGAGTGAGGTACAGCAATCGCCTCCATTCCCCACCTTCAAAGATCAGGGCTTGCAGTTCCATAAGAATAAACAGGAACACCCCTATTTCACTACTCTATCAACCCACTGTCGTGTACACCACTCAACTATGGATGGCTTGGATGAGCCTGTTTGTGGTGTGCGAATGTGAGTGCATATGTGGAGGAAGACAAATGGAAGTCTTCCATGGCAAGATGAGCTCCAGTGATTACAGGCTGAGACAGTTTTCTAATTATTCTGTCAAACATCAATCCTCAGGGCTGATGCAGGCTGTCCAGGGGCCTGACGGACAATGTAATCACTGCTAGAACACCCCATCAACCCCACTCATCCACCTATTTTAGCACTCTATACACCCAAATCCCTCTCTCCTCAACTGCGGCACTCTCTCACTCTTTCCCTCTATTGTTATTTTCAACAAATCTCTCTGACTCCCCTTTTCTCAGAACGCTTCTCCTCATTTCCTTTTTATCTACAGTATTGCAGCTATTCCCTTGTTTGTTAACAGAAATTATAGGTTGGATCTAAGAAAGATTTTTCTTAATGTTTAAAGTCTGTTGTGAAAAAGTGATACAATTTGGACACTCGGTACACAGTTAGTGCTCATTCCACTCTATTATCCTCACATTTCATACACACTAAGTCTCATCAGCCACCACCACAAGCATCCAGACTCCAAAGGGGGGATATTCCTCCCTCACAGTCTCCCCAAAGAGTCTGGGCACGAGGACCACTGGCACCACAGCTGGTTTGAGTTAGTTATAATGGTTTGGCTAGCAGAAAAGCAGGAAAGTAATATAATTTATGTGGATGACAGAAGCAAATTTTAACCACTATATCATCTTTTTGAACAGTCGATCTATATCCATAAGTCTAATTAGATTTCATTACATGTGCTGTAACCATCATGTTGTGCTATTAGGTACTTGCTGTTCACCATCACATGTCAAATATTTTCTTGTATAAACTAAGCTAGATCAGAAGGGATGAAGAGTAGTGGTACAAAATATCATTGAGGTAGGTACAGTGATGGAAACCTGAATTTGGTTAAACCTCTTTCTCAATGCATCCAGGTTGGTGCTCTTGTTCAGTCTTTTTAATTGAAAAATGTTAATAAATAGCCAAACTTTGCTTATCTTACAGCTACAGCCTTTAACGATCATATCCCGACCGTGTTTTGTATGACTGTGTTTGTGCTGAGAATAACACCTAACACAGTGCGGTCTAAAAGGTTGTTGTTGTGGTAACCAAACCTCATAAACATAAACTCTGTTTCTTGGCCCAGCAACTCATAAAATATAGTCTAGATTCAGTCATATTTGTGTAATTAGGTAAAATGTGGAAAATGTCTTATTTAGCAATTTTGAAAAAAATTAAATAAAAGGATCTGCTACTTCATCGGGACCAACGTCCATATATAATGGGATCTTCCCCGCTACGTGGCCAATCTTTCCAACAAGATTCATGGAAATATGTCCAGAAATAGAAAGTAAATGGGAGAAGGCATGAAGCAGACAGGGATATTTTAACACATATTCTTTGAGTTTGATATGGTCGTCTAATTTGAATATGTTGATAAATTAGGGATTTGCAAACATGTATTATATAAACATGATTAGAAAAAACTACTTTCCCTGCATTTCAATCTTCTTCCTTGCTTCACAGCACTTATCAGTTTTACCATGGCAAATCTCTTGCCCATCTGTGTCCTCTGGCATTGGCTGATATTGACTGAGATAATATTGCAGGAAAGCCGTGTACTACATCGCCTCTGCTGCTTGGAGAACAAGGAAGACTGCTGCAGCAGCAGACAGTCACGTCAACTTGGACAGCGTGCTGTGGGCTGAGCTGCATCCTACAATCTGATTGCAAATTCTTCCCACTGGCTGTCAATTTTCAGGAATGCAGAGACAATAAGATGTTGGTAAGGAATGTATGAGGTGATACATAATTCAGAGGTGTTAACTGCAAAATCCTCTAAACAATTTTAGAAGCACAGACTGGTTTATACACACAGCTTAAATAAAATGTATAATGTTCCTTTTCAAAATTAAAAAAGATTTGCCAATTTTGTCTGTAGTATACATGTTGTATATGTAATGCATGTTGTATGTAACATCTAGTATATGTTTGTTTCGGAGTACTTGGTATGCCGCGAGTGCCGACAGAGCATTTTTTATCACGGCCCTAAGCAGAAAGGCAATTTCTAATGAGATGTCATGAGTCAAAAATTTGGTGTGAGTCTCAACATCTTTTTAACACCCTTGATAATAGAGAAGTGTGTGGATCAGACATGAGGCTCGTATCAAATCAGACCTGGGAAAGCAAATTACTCTATATTTGTTCATACCTGTGGGTTAACTTCACAACTGTCAGGTAAAAAAAAGCTAGAGTCTCAGGGATTTGAGATATGTGGTATTTGCCAATTATCTGTTAACTATTGGTAGGTTCTGATCAATTAAGCGCTTATTGTTAAGTTCACCAATTTAACAGTGAATAAGGATTTTCTAATATTGGATGAACTAATACACTACAGTTGCCCTTGCAAGTGTCACGCTGACTGTTTTATAGGAAGTGGATAGCAAAGACGAGCTGGGGGAGAGAAGGCGGTTTCTCAACCTTTGACCCTGCCCGACACCCGGAGGGCTGCAACAAAGAGGGCAGAGGGGCTTTTGGATTTGAGCGCTGGGTCTGACTAAAATCAGAAGGTTAATGTGAGTTATTATGAGCTGAAGGCCTTACTGGAACAGACACCAGCTTCAGGAGATTGGGTACAAATAGTCTCAAGTTTGGTAATTGCTGTAGAGCACCAATCTCTCAATTTCTATACTGAATGGATATGCCCACGTCATGTTTCAGAATATTTCTCTAGCTATAGTCTTATTAGGTGGAAATCAGATTACAAATAACTATCTCATCCGTCTCCATTATTGGTTATTGGCGAGAGTTTGGGAATGATTACAGTATTGTTATTTCTATTATTTAGTAAGTAAAACACTAACACATCTGAAAAGAAAGAATAATGGCACGTTTAGCTGCAGCTTGGTATCCCTCTAGTGGGTGCTGCCTTTAGCCACTAAATTAGGTAATTTTCTACTATATTTAGATTGTTTAATAATAGAAAAAAAGAGTAACATCTACGGATTTTAGAGATACAGTTGTGATTAGCCATGGAGTAAAAACAGTTGTATAATATCTTCTGTGTCTCCATAGAAGCTCTTCTACTGAGTTGGACATTGACATTTTGGGATCAAGCCTTTTTAAGCTTTTAGTGAGTTAAAACTAACAAACTAAATTGAAGTTCAATACTGAAAAAGTTGTAGTGTTGGCAGGGGCTACTATTGATTATTTTTTTAATCCACCCCCACATGGTGCAAAATCATATCTGTGCTTGAGCTTAATACTAAGACAGTCTGGATCCCACAGGGTGACAGCCCTGTTGTGTAGTCCTCTAGTTGCCAGTCTGTTCAGAGTCTAATAATATTTCAGCCTGCCTCATGACTTGTAAATTTCTGGGTGTATTAATCAAATTATAAAGTACATATATATGTTTATGTCTGATTATATATGTTGATATTACAAGACCGTTATACATGAATCTCCTGTAAACCATGATTCTTACAGTGACACGTACATTGCATTTATAGATGTGAGGTGTTCTGTGACTACACCCACTTCTACAGGGACCAAAAATCCTTTTTTTTGATATGCAGTTTAGGCTATTGGATTTAATCTTCCATGCTGTTATGTGGTGATAATCAACAGATACTACTGAAATGAATCTGTGATTCAATGATGTAGGTCTTACCGTGACAAACAAATTCAAAAATATTGCACCATTATTAGTCCTAGAGGACAGGCGAGGGCACAGTGTTTGTGGTGTCAGTACACGGCTCAGAGAGCACGAATGATCTCATCAGATGGGTGTTTGAATGGCCTCCCATAATTCCCCAGAATGTGCACATATAAGAGCCAGTGGAGCATGAAATGGGGAAGGCCTAACAGTTCCACTTCTACTGGAATGTCTCTCAGCACTGGACATGACAGCCTGATGGTCTAATGGTGATACTCCCTCAAGTCTGGAAACATGGATAGATGGAGAGACGGCGTTCTGGAATGGTGGCAAAGGGTGGAGCGATGATAGCAGATGGTTCGGATGGAAGGAATCTCCATTTTTAATATTTAAACAAGTAGAAAAGCACTTTGCAAAGATAACACAGTCTAGCAAGAGCAAGTCCACTATTTAATGTGAGGCATCATTATGGGTTACTAATGCATAGCTTCGCTGAAACATTGGGTGGAGTATAAACAAAACGGCCCTGCCAGGGCACGTTAATTAAAGACGGAGTGAATTGTAACTGCAATTGTTTAAGTTAATCTCAATGAATTATTCTTAAATCTCCTGGTTAACGCGGCGATGTGTAATATATGCAAATGAATGCAATGGTCTTTATGCAGAGTTATACAAATAACCTGAGTCACGGCAAGTAAAAAAAGGTTGATTACAGAAGTCCCTTGAAACCCAGAGTAGTAATCACTATATTAACAATTCTAGTCCTAAATAGTGTAAAACACAAAACATTTACGTTTCCTCTATCATCAGTTGAAGAGCCGCCGTCGAGGCACATCGGAATAAATGAAGACATTCCTCACTATGCCCTTGTTCTGAGTGCTTGACTTCACAATGTCGTTCAATCACAAGCAGTCATCCTCCCTGTGGCATCCGAAGGCCCTATCTGATAACTGGCTGGCTCCTCCCGGCCCGCCGGTGTGAACCAGGTGCTGTGATGACAAAACACTCCTGGCAGCATTAAGAGAACAGAGAGAGCAGAGCTCAATTAGCCCGAGCTCAAATCCAAGATCCTCTATTGATTTCCTATAGATGAGGAATGGCAGACAGGAGAAAGCTCAATCAGAAATACCCATGGGACCTTTCTGTGTGCGCGCGTGCATGTGTGTGTATGTGTGTGTTTGTGAGAGGGAGAATCAACAGGGGAGGACATGGTGCCCAGACAAGGTGCTGGGCTGAGGTGAATATAACCATATATCATCTTAATGCATACATTATAGTTAAGTAATAATGTTTAATCTCGATGGTGTGGTGGAAAATGTCATGAGTCGTTAACAGCACGATGTGCTCTCCTAACCCAGATCAAATGGAGAAGGAGACAGATGAGGCATTAGATCCCTGAAGGGCAAATCCGCTTGACAAGTCATCAACTCCATGGCACATCTCTGGACACCCTTTCCACCTTTTCAAATTAACCTTCAAAAGAGGAATAAAATGCAAAATACATGGAGTCTGATAACCTCGTTTGTCCTTACCCTCCATCATAAATCTCCATTTTTGACCAAACTCATGATGTGAGTAAGGATTTGATATTCAGCCCATCATAGTCTATGGATGTGTAAGTATGCTATACTTTCATAGTTGGGGTTTAAGTAGCAGTAAAAATATAAATGTATACAGTACAAACCAATCAATCAATCATAACATTATAATTACTAACAGGTTAAGTCAGAATAATTTCATCTTATTACAAATGACAACTGGTGACAGAGTCATGGGCACCCAAGGCTCATTGATGAGCTGTTTTGTCAGCTAAAGTTAGACCTAAATAGTATTAGGCAGGCAGTTTTAATGTTATGGCTGATTACTTTATTTTAATATGTACAGTGCCATCAAAATTTTGAGTAAATCTGTGAAATACCTGATTCAAGCAATTCCGGGTCAAAAACAGGCTTAATGCTAAGTAAGTAAAATACCGTACCTACAACGCAACAACTACAAAGAAGGACACTGTGCCGAAATGCGTAGACAAAATATCTATCTCTTTCTCTATCCTTTATGTCTTACTTAAGACATTTCCTGCACCCAAGGCACTTTGGGTCCTATGCCTTCGAGACCAAATCACACCATTGGTATGCCGGTTGGATTCGTGTTTGGTTTTTTTGTATAAATAATATATATTTTCATAGCTTTCGAGTTCTCCTTTTGATTGTCATGTTTTCAGGGGAATGAAAATCTCAGTTGGCCAAAATTCTCGGGATGGAGTGCAACTATAAGGTATGCCACGGCACACAACGTTTTTGCACTGCGGTTACCCTGTTAAAATAGTCTTGGCTAATGCATCAGACATATAGTTGTGTTATGTGGCAGTCTACCTGGAGGTCTGAATCACACTGAAATTAAATCCTGTATCAGTTTAATATAAACAGGGCTGACAAAAGATTAGCAAATAGTTAAAAGTATAAAAAGCTTTACTAACTTACTATTTGCATGGAGATGAATGAGAAAGATGGCGTTGAGGCTGAACTAAGACTATTCAAAGCTATGCCTTGCTCATTAAGGTATGATGTTCCATCTCATACATACCATCTGATAGTATGGTTACTGAGCTGAAGGCTCCAGAAAAGGATGTTTGCTCATCAAGCCAGTTTAGCCAATCTGCATAGGTGTACGCTTCTCTCTCTCTCTTTCACATGTACACACAAAGGCCATAGCATTTGCTCAATTGGAAAAACAATAATGCACGTGCTGAACTATGACCTTGTACTTTAAATGTGAACAAAGGCCAATTACATTGCACCTGACTCCTGGTGAATACATTTCAAGGACAAATATCTGGTCAGTGCGCTCTGGGAAAAGCCTATAATTTTAGCTCCGCACATTGCTGTAGTGCTTTTAAAGGAACACGAGCCTAAGAGGTCCCATGACAGAGAAAAAAAACAGTCCTGCATCTATCATTGGAGGGGTTTTAATGCAATGTAAGCAAATCTGTAGAAAACCCATTATGTGGAGATAGACCCTTAGTCATAGAATGGCAAACCAACACTATGGTCTGCACTGCATAGAACTGGAAAAAAAAAAAAATCACCCTGAGAGCAACTTCCCTAGAAGCCCACACGCTGTCTGCCTGTTACAAGAAATGTTCACTCTTTCTGTGGCCTGGTCTCAATTTGGAAGTCCCAGTGTGTTGCCTGGACTAAGTAGTCGCTCTTCCATGACAGGCCCTCTATTTAGTACTTGTGTAATATTCTGTGCACTGGGAATGAACTCCATTACGGTGGTAGTTTGTTTTACCCCTTTTCACAATGGCTTTGCATTGCTTGTTCTAATAACACAGGGAACCAGAATCTCCCTCAGGGCCCTCAGCTTCAGGCTGAGAGGTGATTTCTTTGCCGCACAAATAACCCATCATAGGGCTCTCGCATCACAGGTCACTTTTGTGATTAAAAGTTGTTGGGGCTCCCTGGAGGGCTGCATGTGTGCGTAGATGTGTGAAGGATGGGTTACCACAATGGAAGTATTAATTTTGCACATATTTTGGTCGGAAACGAGTTGTGCTCATTAGTCGTGTGCTGTAGCACCCAAAGGACAGAGGCCTGTGAAATACTGATCTTTTCCTTCTTTTCTGTGGACCTTGAAACAGGATGATGCACCTTCTGCAATATATTTCCCTGGAATCTGTATGTGCTGAGACACATTCGATATAAGGTCAGACATCTCTATATGGGTATGAGAAAGGCAGCGCCTTGGCTCCTGTAGGATTTAGTTAGCATGAAACTTTGGGGGAGCAAATTTAACAGGATTTACCTAGATGAAAGGCTATGGGAAGATTAGAGTGATGCAAAAAAGTAGAGAGAGAAATTGAAAAAGGGAGAAAAGAATCTGACTTGCAGTGAGACACACTGGGGCACCTCGAAAAATGATAAGTGTCACCCTGGAAGCAGTGGTGAATTACGCAGATATAGAAACTTTGACAGAAAGCAGATGACAGCGATGGAAAGGTATTGGCGTGGCTTTTGAAGAGGAGCTGGCTCAGCAGTGTCACTGACAAGAGGGAAAGTGGTTAAAGAGGGAACGCAGGTGAGTTAAATCAAAGTCACTGAGCTGGAAAGAAGGAAATTAGTGTGGAGTTTTGCTGGAGGGCAACGGGGGCTGCAGCCGAAAGTGGGATCACACGCATTCCAGTGGGAGCTTCAATGTTTCAAGATCAAGAGTTCGATTATACAACAGCATTATCACAAGTATGTGAACACGCCTCCATATTTGCTTGAAAGGTTGGTCACCCAGTTGAACTAAATCTTCATGTGATCCAATATGTGCCTCTTTCACCTTGGAGCGGAGCCTCCTAACAGTGCATATCTGATTCACAACGGCGTGGCAAATAAGAGCAGCACACAACAAGCCCACAGGTAACGACTAAGAAATAAACGCACAGAAAGCATTGCCAGTAAATGGAAAGGCCAGGATTGTCACGATACGCATTTGTGATTATGTAACTATAGTTATATCACTAAAAAGTTTTAAAAGGACATACCTAACTTTGGAAACATTCTCAGAAGCCCTGACCCTGAGGCAGAGCATTGGTTAATCAAAACAGTATCTCTCTTTGAACACGTCTATGTGACAAGATGTAACTCTGGGAATATAAGACTCCAAAGCCAACAAATAAGGATGTTGTACTTGACTTAAGATTCTGTAAAAATTGAGATTTGTTGATTGTGACTAGAAATGCCAAAATGATATATAGGTGAAAACATTAAACTCATGATTGATGGATTCATCAAATACATTTTCTTCTCGCTGAATGGTGGATCATCTTGATCTGAACCTGCCGTTGGCCCGTGTTTGATTTGAAGTTTATGTTTGGTCCTTGTTCTTTCATTGTTAAAACAAGAACAGTGTTCTGACTTTCATAATCCTGCAGATTAACTTGTTGACAATGTGTAATAGGCAGTGTTCCTTTGTTTTCCTTGGACTGAGTTCAGAAACCCTTTTTTTTTTTCCCCCAACCATTATTTCTTTCTGGAATTTTTATTTAAAGTGTTCCGATACAATGCATGTCCGGAGATTTCTCATTTGGTCACATTAATCTGTGGATTGATACAAATAGGACACTCAGAGTTTAGTCAGAATTTATTAGGATGGTGCCGCCTTTTTTAAATTTTCAATATTTATAAACATCACATCAGAACCGAAATGAAACAATTAAGTTCCTGAGTAAAGCCGCCTGTAATAGACTGAGAGGAATAGTTAAACGTTTGGAAAATTCTCATACTGATTGATAAATGGGAAGATTAAAAAAATTCCCATAGCTGTCTATTAATTATGGAGGTGGAGCTGTGATTCCAGCTGATGTTTGCAAACATATTGGCTGGGAAGCCTAGCTTGATGTTCCCGGCAATCGGCCGAGCAACCTCTCTGAGGCCGGTTTGGTGCCACTTCAACATTACATTACACTGAGGAACATAGCAAGTTTCAGAAAGCTAACATTGGCAGAGCAGCTAAACGTAGCTACAGCAAAGAGCTAGCCGTGAGCCCTGAATCCCCTAAACATAGCCAACATACAGTATTACATATTACGGACTGAACGATGTTTAATAAAGTTTTATTTCAAAAAAAGTTTGTACCTGTCGTATACAGTAATGTACCTGTTGAAAACAAGTACATTATTTTCAACAAGTTAGAACACATACACAATGCATATCAGCAAATGTAATCCTTCAAAATAAGAGCACTCAAAACACAATACTCTTTATGGTTTAAAACTTCAACGAAAAAAAAAATCGGTATCTGCCAAAATCGGAATCGGCATCGGCCGGTCAGACTTCATAAAAATCCGTGATCGGTCAAGGAAATTGCAATCGGTGCACCCCTTATATTGGCAGCAGCTGAAACTGCTATCATACTACAATACTACAGCATAATACATTTATGCTGCAGGGTCAGAGGATCAAACCTCGGCCCTTCTGAAAGGATCATTGGATGACCACTCTTAAGTCACAGGAAGCCAATCCTGTAGAATGGATTAATTTACATGTGATATGTCAATTCATATAGATTGGTTCGTTTGTACACCCTCAGGATTTTGGAAGGACTTCCATATCAGGTGAAGACGTCGGAACTATAGCAGAGTAAATATTAGTGTCACATTTGCAATCTTTGACTCCCAGATATTTGCATCTCAAAGACAGCGGGACGACTGGGTTGTGCACCACCTAATTGTAAATCTCCTGAGCATTGCCAACAAAGTGTTATCCGAGGTTATTGACTACAGTATAAAATACAGCATTTTTACAATACAGCATATAGTAAAAATATTAACCCGTTAGAACCCAAACCCATTTATTTTTAAATTGAGTGAAATGATGTGGGAGATAAAACAGTCAAAGTGGCTCATGTGGAACATATTTTGGAAGTTATTTTTGAGGTGTTTCCCCTAATCCCTTTTTTTCCTCCATTTGTTCGGGAACAGAGATTTCCCCTTTTTTTTTTCGCAACTCAAAATCGGATTTTTGCTGATTGGGTTTTACGACACAAAGGTAGAATATCAATAAAAATAAGCTGTGTTGTATGAAATTGTTCAAATGCCTTTAATTAATTCTTATGATGATGGATGTTATTGTAATGTAATAATAATTTGCCATGATAATTTATAGTTCATTGCTTGTGTCCCTTAGAGATATGCGCCAGAAACCGGGGGTGCATTTTAGTCCACCCGAAAAACTGATCAGCCTTCAGCCTAAAGGAGAAAATTGATGTGGAGTTGGTCAAAACATCCATCTACTACTTTCTTTACAGCTCTGGCACAAGGCAATAACGAGGTTATTTGGCTGTCTGTATTTGCGGCCAGCTCAAGATTTTGCCTACAGGTGATGTGAGGAAAACCTCAATAAATTCACCCATTCTGTCAACAAACTGTTCTATAGGTGGATATAAAGAGAGCAAGGCTATTTATTTTAGCCTGAAAAATAAATATGTCTCCGCTTTAAAGGCCAGGGGCAAAATTTCAACCAAACCGGAATGGTTTAGTACACCTAGCTGAGCAGCAACATGCATATGAATGCGCACAAACACACGCACACGCCTTTGTGATCCATTTTTGTCCTAATCATTTCAATCAGACTTTTTTTTCTATATCGTTCTTAACTTGCACATGGTATTCTTATTTTATCTGTTTCTCTTGTCTGATCGTTCGGAGAATAATAACGGTCAAAGTAATGACTTCTGTAAGGGTAGATAGTGGGAAAGTGAGTGAACAAAAAAGGTGCTTTGTCATCGCAGACACCGTCTCAGCTATTCAGCGGCAGCAGTACACTCACATCACTTCTAGTCCTCTCTGCTCAATGAGCGCAATACGACATCAAAGTGGAGACAGAGAGAGAAAGAGAGAGAGAGAGAGAACAAGACAGACATAAGGAGGGAGACCAGAGTATAAAAAGCAACTGAGGAAGAAAGACAGAAACAAAAATACCTGGTTTTGTTGAAATGTATACCGTCGTGACAGTGGGATATCTCTGTCTCCTGCTTTGCGGCTAAATGTACTTCTGTTTTTCACTGCACCTAAACAATCCGATCCTTTCCAGTCAAAACTCAGTGGTCTCATTCATGTACACATCAGAACATTGATGCTTTTTCCCCTAAAGCTTCTATCAAACTCATGTTGCCAACGGCACTAGCAGTGAAAGTCGATTTAAGTCAGACATGCTGCTCTTACACTCAGCTTTTGTATTTTTAAAAAGGCAGAACAAAAAAATGATGTGGAATTCAAGTAAAGTATTCCATTGGGACTTCAATACCTCACAACTAGCAACAGAAGAAAGCGCGTTTGATGCTATAAGCATTGATTGCCTCGTTTTAAGGCAAATAAGCTCAACAAAACTCTCACCATAACTTACAGATGCATGAAATCAACAATGCTGCTTTGTCATGGTCCCCTCGTCAAGGGCATAATTTTAATTTAGTTCGCGGCTCATAGTTTGGAGTTACTGAGAGGTAGTTTGTGGAGATAGAAAGAATAACTTATGGAAATGAGCAGCTCTTCTTCACACTCTCATTGCAACATGATTAACATTCCCGACACAGATCAGAGCAGGTTTCACAGCTCCCCTGGTTGAAATGCTAACGGTGCTTCCATCCCAGTTAAAGGTCAATCCCATTCTACTTTTCTCCTGTTAGGAAGAGGCGCGGCGTCTCCGTTTCTGTACTAAGCAGCAGGAGGAACAAACAGCAGGCTTACTCCCCGATCTGGTGCTAAGGAATCAGCCCAAGAGAGGAAGGAGATGAGTGAAGGAGGGTCCTCTTGTCCATGCAGGGTGGTTTTTTTGGGGGGAGTGCAATGAAAGTAGGCTTTAAATCCTGATTCTGCCCCTGCGGAATAGCATTTAATTCAAAAAGGAATGAATAATAATAGGCGGTGGCCCCATACCAACAGAAAGTGACAAGTCTTTGTAGTTCTCTTTCTCCCCTATTGATCTCATTTTCTCTTTTCTCCCTATTTCCATTTTTATTTTCCCTCGCAGAACACTAGACTGAATTCATGCGAGACCAAATAAAATCCGCGCACACTGGAAATCGCACTGGAAAGTGAAGCAAAGTATTACCTCCTGGGGTGTTGAAGTTTTGAAGGTTTTTAGCATGGATCTATAAAGTGTTTGCAACACTGGTTTGTTTACTGCTGTCTAACGAATATGAGGCTGAACTCTTTGATGTAGCATAACGTGCTTAAACCAAAACAGTGTTCATGAGAGTTAGAGAGAAAATCGAGGAAAATGATAAAAAATGTGATGTTCTATTTAAGAAGCCAGGGCTGTATGAAAGTAATATTTTGGTTAAGAAAGGATTTCATTTCCAAGACTATAACATAAATTGATGGAAGGCAGCCAATCAACACTGCTCCCATCTGTCAACAACAACAAAAAACCTCTACTACTCATAGCCCAAACTGCTGCTATTAGTTCAAAACAAACCCAATAAAAAGGTGGGTCCATGGGGAAATTCACCTATTTTAGCTAAGCTCTAAGAGGCTGTCACTGGGTAACCCCTTCATTCCATGTGTGGACTTTATATCTACAGTACATTTAGAGGGGATTCAGCCGATTTCAACTTTAAGTATGTCGTTCAGATAATAAATGCATGCTCCTCGAACAGGAACCTTCACAGATGCATTGAACGCAGCTGCTGTAAACTCTTAACCAAAGAAACACAACCCAAATGATAATCCCCAAACCAACTAGAAGCATATTTGTATATGCAACGTCCACTTACCAGTAAGAAACACGAAAATGTCAGTGCAAATGACTTCACTTTCGGTGCAAATTAACTTAAACAAAGGGAAAAATATCCAGAGGGAATTAAGGCTTAAGAGATCACAGAGGTGCTGAAACTGCTGGTAAAATAATCAGGGACCTCAGATGAAATTCTGTTAAATAATGGTTGTGGTCCTCTAAGCTAAAAGCATGTTGATTGGAAACATTATATGTTCATTTTCTCCAAAGGTTGGGACGCTCACTCGTTTCAGAGAACTGTGTCTTAAACTGGTCAAAGTTGTACAAAAAACAAGACAGCGTTCCACCTGTCACGGAGTTCATGAGTCTGAGAGGCATGGCGCCTGTCATTAAGTTGCCCAATGGTGCTTCCATGGTCCATTACTATCCTTACTATACAACGATCAGCCATAGCATTATGAATGGTCAGAAGAACGCTAATTTTCGCGTTACGATTACAATTGTCATTGGAACACATTGAAACGTTTTTTTGTGATGCCCGTCATTTCAACAACACTTAACTGCGTTTCTTGTATTAATAAAGTTTATTATATATGTTTATTTTTATTTTCGTCCTTGCTGAAACACTCAACTGGGTATTAGGCTTAGTAAGGAAATCATTTTCGAGAGGCGAATATTGACAGAACTCCATTGAAGAATTTATAACTTCAGATGGGAAACTTGGCTTGCAGTCAGGAGAACAAGATGAAACACCACGAGTAAAATGTCTGCTGAAGAGTCGATTGCCTTTGACATGTTTCCATATTCACATTCACAAGCTCTTTACTTTAGTCTTCATGTTTAGATGAAGTGAGGAAGCTTGGTAGTATGATTGTTAAAGGAAGCACATTAAACTAACATGCTGATTGGTGACGTTTCCTGAAAATATGTAGTCAAATTTTGTAACCCAAGGATGTAGGTTAGTAAGTCAGAATAGAAAAATAGAGGTGTACAAAAAGATGTTACCACAGGAGAAACCAGAGGTCAACCCAAAGATAAGAGAGAGAAAGCAGGAGAGAATTAGGGAATAAAAGGTGATGAACTGATGAAACGTTGTCCAGAAGAAGAACACACAAATGTTAATTCCAACTTTCCAGAAAGAAAGCGGGTTTAGCAGAAACTCTGAGAAGATGAGAGAAACTCGCGGTTTTCTCGTCCCAGAAAGCAAAGTAAGTCAAACTCTGAGTCTGTTGCCGTGGTAACTTACTCTGTGAACCTAACCTGCCATTTCAACAAACCCTGAGTTTGTTCCTGACTCCTCCCCTTTCTCAGCCCAAAGCAGACCTGTCAGACATGACGTGTCCATTTTTACATCCGGTGAACCACAACGCAGAAGGAGCAGAATGAATATGCTTTCATTTCCCCAATGAATATAAAAGATATTGTTTCTCCTCACACCCAATTACTTATTAGAACATCCTTCTCCAGCGCTACACCTCCAGCATCACACACTGTGGACATCTCTCACATCTTAATTATTTTTCAGATGGGAGATTCCTCTCTTCCTCTACATGATGTTTTCAGTCCTTGATTGGACCAACCCAGATCAGATTTTCTGGAACCGAAAACTCAAGAGTTTCCCATCTCGGGGTTAAGCTAAAAGTTTGTTAAACCTGGTTCCTAGAATGCACCCTTGGTATTGTCAAAGTGCTGCCGTTGGTTAAATTAGAATCACTAGCCTGCTGAGTATAAAGCCGAATCAGCTGCCACTCATCGTCAGCTGCCAGACATAGACGTGCTATTAGTAACATTAGTGTCAATGGCATGTGTGTGGAAACATAAGTCTTTGGCTAACTTATAACTGAGTAAAGGAAAGCAATTTATCATGGAACTGCGACTGGCATATCATCAAACAGCCTCCCTGGCTCTGTTTCCCTTAGTGGAACACAGACATATGACGAGGTCCCACATCCAATGAGCCCTGTTACTCGGTGAGAAAGCGCTAACCAGGTAGACACGAGTTTATGAATATGCTATGACAAGAAACATGTCTGCAATATCAAAGAAAATTCAACAGATGGTCAAATTGATATTTTCATTCGGACATTTTCTTTAATGATGTGATTTAATAAATTGACGTAAGTACTCAATGGTTAAAATCAAAGTCTTGCAATCATTTTTGTTTCTTTTTTTTATGGTTTATTCCTACCTTTGGGTCAGCAGTGAGCAGCTTAAAGGCCTCGTAGACCTGCCTCTCTTGAACACCTCCCCCAAGGTCCAGAAAGTTGGCTGGTCTTCCTCCATGCAAGTCAATGATGTCACATGTGGCCATGGCCAAACCGGCACCATTCACTGTAACAAAAAAAAGTACAGTCACTTCGATTGAGATGCAGAAATATCTAGAGAAAAATAGAGTCCGTCTATTAAAATAGAAGGAGTCTCTCAGGAATGAGACAAAAATATGAAAAATAAAATATACACCATTTTTATGCTATATGAGGAATACAGAAAAAACTTTAACCATGAATTGCCTTTTATAAAGAAGAGTTAAGATTAGGAGGTTCTGCTGCGGGCATGTGTCAACATTTACAAAACTGCCTTCCCTCATTTGGGTTAGCTAAAGTGAACTTGTGTACTGGCTAGCTCCCCGACTCAGATCTCAATAAGCACTGTCACCTTGGTGACTAAAAGAAAGAGCTGTGTTCCTTAAACGCTATTGTTACTTTAAGAGCTGCTCAGAGCTTGGGATGCCTAATAGGAAGGATTGTGTGCGTGCTTGTGGATTGGTGAGTAGAGGGGGTAGTGCTAATAGTCATCTACTGTGTTTATGAGGCTACGGGGTAAGACGCGTGAGCACCTGTTACTGCTGCTGTACACTGTAAAAGCTTTGATTTATGACGAGAGGGGGCCTTTAATGAGAATGCTAACAACCTGGCTCACTGGAGACTCTCTGGGCGGATTATATCTAATTAGAATGCATTGGTTACGGCAGCATTCCTTCTGGAGTCCTCAGAAAGCTGCTTGTAACGTTGAGTGGAGGAGAGCCAAGGCTGCCTTTACTTTGACTAAGTTTTTACCGAGTCAGCACTTTTCACTTATGTGACTTAAGAGACACATTAAAGCCGTGTCAGGAGGGGTCGCTTATGGGAGCATTCATTTAATTGGTAGAGTGTGTGTGTGTGTGTGTGTGTATGTGTCCAAGAATTAGTTCTATTACAGAGTTTGCTCTTCATACCAAAGCATGCAATGTTTCCATCCAGTCCAATATATTTAAGGTCCCACTTAGCTGCCTCCATCTCTGTGGGGTCGCTCTCAGCCATGTCGTCCATGGCAAACACAGCTTTCTGACGGAACTCGGCGTTGTCATCAAAGTTGATTTTGGCATCAAAGCAAACCACTAGAGGGATGGAGAGTTGACAAACGCAGAGTGAGGGATAAAGACAGTGACAGAGGGGGAATTAAAAGTGAGACAGAAGGAGATGACAGGCGAGAGAAAAGGGAAGAGAAGGAGAACTTCAAACATAGAAAACCGACTAATTATCATTTCTAAAACATGAAATTAATGAACTCAGTAGGCCCCTTGGCCTAGGTCCTAATTATTTCAGAGATTGGCAATGGTTTTTTGACACTGCCTCTAAGGGATAGACCATTATAGCATATGGACACATTTTTTACATTTCAAAGACAGCGCCTTTCAAAGCGACCATTACCTAAGCTACCTGGAAAAGATAAGAGCAAAACAACAAAATAAATTATTGGAGTGGCTTTTCGTAAACATACCGTTAAAAGTGATTGTTACTTGAAGGAATGCTTTGACATTTGGGGGGGGAGATTGCTACGCTTTCTGGGTGAGCCTTGGGTCAGAAGAATGAGGATAATGTTGGCAGTTTTCTTAAATTGCAAAGACTGTAAATGGGAAAACACCAAGTCAGTCTCTGACAACAACATCAGCCTGCAGGCACCCCTACAGACCAACGACTAACACATCAAACTGAGTTTCAGTGTAAAACCAAAAGACTGCAGCTCCACTGGAGGACACCTCTTTGTTTAGCACAGTGCGCAGCGATGGGTACTGACAAGTACTGGAATACACCCTTGGTATTGGTAATACATTAGTTTGCTACGTAAGTCAAAGTAAAGAGCTTGGGGAATGCTCAGTATGCTATAATTAAAAGATGTAAGTGTTGAACAACAGTATAGCATCTTCAGAGTTACTCCCCTTTCTATATAGCTCAATAACAGTATAGAAACAGCTTTCTTTGCTTTCCTGACAACCCATTGAGTGACATGGGGAAGTATTTTGGAGCGTTACAAAAAGAAATCATCCCACAAAGTCAATTTTTTGATTCAAGCACTATTTTGGAACTAGTCAAATTCTCAAAGGAATTACTCACGATGAGCTCTGCTGCAAACGATCCAGTTCAATGGATTGGGCCAAATTCGATTTGTTGTGGCTCTGGGAGGTTTGACGTTTGTTGCATCTTTGCATGTCATTTATTTTTGGACCAAATATTCAAGAGAATAATTGATAAGAGCAGGGTTATAAACAAAGATAAAGCAACGACGATCCCTAGAAGAGGGTTTTGGCCGCTGCCGCGAGGATGGCAGGTTACCAGCCGAGACTCGTGAGAATAACAACTACAGTAAGTTTTGCATATCGCCAAAATCTAAAGTGCAACATTTGCTCTAAGCTGTGCCGACTGGATAGCTTCAGGCTGTTCCTTCATTCTTAGCTTCCAGTATGAGAGTGGTTTACTTTTCTGCATCCGCCCACTATCTTATTTGCACATATAATAACTACGCGTTCAAAGAAACCGATTCCACGTAGTTATTTCGAGATAAGATTTATTTTCTACTTTTATTTGTTTCCCTTAAGAAAACAATAATCTACACAATCCAATAAATCATATTTCAGCAGTTTGAGTTTACAGATCTGATTCTAATTATGACTAACTGTATGAACCCTTTCATATACTGTCCTGGCCAGACCATTTCATAAATAAAGTTTAAGCAGGAAGATAGCTTATACTCTTTCAATCAACTAAATAAAAAAATAAGCTGGAGAGAAACTATACCTATGTCTAAAAAACTTTCAGCCTTAACTAACTGATAATGAATTAAATATGAGATTGGTACATTTGCGGTAAATAGACATATCAAATTAAAGAACATATGGAATCATGTGAATGGGTCTTGGGAATGAGAACACAAAAGGAGAAGCATTAAGGAAACAGCACTGCAGCCGGCAGACTCATGTGAACGAGCAAAAGACACAGTGTTTACACCAGATAGTAGCTCTCCAATAACACCATTTATTTCTTATTTTGACACATCTATTGTTAAAGTCCATGTACAAAATGAAATGAATTTTGTTACTAACAATGGCAAAAAAAAGTGTTTCTTTGTAATAAACATCTGTTGAATGCTTGTCAGAAAATAGCGGTGCTCCCATGTGACATGTAAACAAAGTGAACCGAAATCTGAGTTAATTATAATGTGAAGCTCGTCTGCGAAGCCAACTTCAATCACAGGAAGTGCTTCTTCCTGCTCGTAGAAAAGGACACTCCTGCCTCTCAGTAAGACTTACTCACTTGAAACGAGTCATTTATTCATTAATATTCATAAGACATCAGGAAAAACACTCGTTTTCTTGTCACTCTACGAACAAAATCAGTTTTTGAGGAAACTAATATCTAGGAAGTAATGCCTTTTAGCCACTAAGAGAATATATCACACTCAACCTTTGCTCAGCCAATCAATCAATCAATCAATGATGACTATGTAGAACCTTTTACCAATCCCAATGATGAAAGTCCATCATCCACACATCAACTAGTGTCATGTTGTGCATTTTTTGTGTCAAGTGAATACAGCGGACTAATATTTTCCATACTGTCAGAAATTTCCATATTTGCGTTTTAAGTTTTAGTTTCTTAAGGCTGATTCACACTTTGTCTCATGCTCTCATTCCGGATGAGTCCAGTGATTTACCAAATGCTAAAAATGCATATTTTTAGGAAAAATCACATTGACAGGAATCAGGAAATGGGGCAATTCTGGAATGGCTCTTCATAAAGTACAGTATAAAGTCAAATACTAATAAAGATCTCCATTAAACAAATTAAGAAGATTATAATACACAATCTCTCAGCAGAGCAATGATGAGGTTTTCATTTAGGCATCAGTCTAACTCTGACAATTGGAATGTTAAGAAGAAAAGTCAACAAATAAATAAAAAAGGAATTATTTTTCATTCTCATCCATAAATTACATTAATACCAATTGCTCTTTGTTTCGTATAAAGTCCTGTAAAAAGGCACTGGACCCCTTTTATTTTAGGTGCATCTCATAGTAAATGGACCTTCAAACTTAAAAGGTTGTTGTGCAACCAAACACATGTGATCTCTTTTCAAATCTACTTTTAATAATTCATTTTATCAGGCTTTGGGGTGTCT
Source organism: Lophius piscatorius (assembly GCA_009660295.1). NCBI lineage: Eukaryota > Metazoa > Chordata > Actinopteri > Lophiiformes > Lophiidae > Lophius > Lophius piscatorius. The sequence goes on along the minus strand of VRLP01001126.1, from coordinate 74,566 downwards.
AGTCCAGCTTCAACGGTTACAAATTAAATGCGATCGTTTTTTAATTTCCTTTTCGAAGCACTGTACGTTCTGAAATGAAACATTTCAAAGGTTCAGTGTGTAAAATTTGGCTGAGGGGGAGGCGCTGCATGCTCTATCCCTCTCCTTCTCTACCTGAATTTTTCCCTAAGCTGACCCGGAACACCACTGCAGAGGATATGTGACCGGGGACCGAGAACTTCTTCTGGTAAGGTCCATCCAGTTCACCTGTGAAATCCACTCAAAGGGCCATGGATGGCTGCCAGTTCTCGAGTGATCGCTCACCGGGAGGCAAGAGGGCCCGCTGTCAGCCCACGACCTCAGCGAAGGGGTTATATCCAGACAGGGATGGGGCTCCGAAGCTCACGGCCCGCCAGCCTCCTTCTGTGTGCGGCTGCTCAGAAGGAGGCTGGAGGCACAGAGCCAGATAGAATCCTCCGAGCTGTTGGAGGATTCTACATCAATGCGTCTCATGAGTCATCATGTTTGCTTTGATGGAGAGACTGGGAGCTCTTTTTTTATTTTCTCTTGTTCTAAATAATAAATATAATTTTTTCTTCGATTTCTTAATATACAGTAACAACTTAAAGAGTGGAATCCCTCTGCAGACGTCTGTACAAGCATGGCGGCCTTCACGGAGTTAAAGAGGGCTTTTTCTAAACAAACAATAGAAAAAACATTTTTACTTTGGGCTTAAAGTACCTGAACAGAAAAAAATGGATATTCCATTTACTTAAAGAGGGACGCCTAAACATACCCTAAATGTCACATACTGGACTTAACAGCAAAATTCATAAATGGGTGGGCCAGGAAAAAAACATGAACAATTATGGCTCTTTGGTCTAAAATGTGTCACTGTGGAGGTCCTTGGCAGCGGAAAGGCATTATTCATCCATTGACTGCACAAAAAACATCCTTAAACTAATTCAAGTTGTTTTTACGAAAGACTAGACATATGAAAGGGCTCACTGCTACAAAGACTTTAATAAGTATTGATCATTTCCAAACAATTGAATACATTTTCTATTCAAAGACTCAAAATGTATTTTCTGGGTGTCTACCAGAGTCTTAAGTAAATTTTATGATGATTCTACTCTTCATTCAAACGGACTGGAATTTACCTTTTTTTTATTTTTTTATTTTTACGTTTACGGATCCAAAAGAAGATTGATTTACGCAGAACTACTAATTCTAAAATAATTAAGTAGGTAAGCTGGCTTGGACTTCCCTAATTCCTATGAAGAAAATGTTAAGCCTTAACTAAAAGCTAATTCAAATGTAAGTAATTCTAATTACTTTTGAAGCTTGATATTTAGAGAATTCATAGAGTATCCCTGAGAGGTTAGATGCGGGTCATGTATGTAGCTGTTCCTGTAATTCCTCCTGATTAATAGTTGATGGTCAGCAGTATGCATTTAGTTAATCATGTACAGCTACAAATCATCAACAAAAATCAACATGCTATTAATAAGGAAGAAAGTGCTCCCTGAGGCCATTTGGATTTTGATTCAAAGTCATGCCGACAAGTAACTGACATCAATGTGCTGTAATTACGAATCATATCCTTAAATGAATTCAGGCCCCGAGGAGACAACGTGCCTCTATCCCAGTCAGCGATTAATAGGTGGTAGCCTGTCCATTCAAAATACATGTATTCATTGACACAATGATAGAATAACAAAGGAAAGCATTCAAGGATGGACATTCAGGAACCTACATTATGCAAACTCAAAGGTCAACATACATATATGCCTATGACGACAGGCATTTTGCATGAAACTAGATACCTTGTCCTTCAGGAGTCTCTCCAAGAGGATTGACTTCGACCTGAGTGGCATCAACTCTCAGGAACAGATCGTACAGCCTCTTAATCTGCTCTGCTGCCTGTAAAATCCACAGAGGATAGTAATAATTAGATGCTTGGACTCTGAGAAGTCGGCCACGCCAAGACCACTTCCACACAAACCACATAGAACATAGCAGAACACCTTCATCGTCGAGCTGTCTATGTGCCGAATATGAAGTGTTACATAATACATTTTGGTCTTATAGCGTTACAGACACTCATAATAACCAAAATATTTCACTCGACTCTACCTGGCAAAGGGACCCAGTGTTCAAACACATGCATGTTTAAAAATAGTATAATCTAAACAAATAAAATAAAATATTAATGCAATTATGATGAAATGACAACACACTGGAATGAGATCTTTAAAAATATCAATTTTTGTAGCCCAATCAGTGATGTTAGCCCATCTTCCCACATCACAACCAGATGTGATACCAGATAGTGAGGAATTAGTTGTGGCGTAAAATCAACTATAGAAATAATAGCTATATATATGATACGGAATAATAGTTATAGATGTCTGTCCCTAAGGATATATTCTTTGTGTATGTTGATGTGTGCAGCCCAGGCCTTTCTCTCATTGTGACTTGAAATCCTTCAGTAAGCTCGTTACCTGACTCTGCAGAGGTCCTTTGAAACCCAAATTTGCTGCCATGCGTATCGCCTGCTCGTCTCGCACACCTTCAAATATGTCTATGACCTCCTGTAAGATTTTCAGTGAAAGTGAGAGACGGAGGAAGAAAAGACAAATGGCGAAAGGGAGTGAGAAAGAACAAGACTCAAAAATTGGACTATGTTAATTTTAACTACTGACATCGAATCTAAGCAGTGGCAATTAAGGAGAAAAATGAAAGTTAGGACTAAAAGAATAGATAAATAATCCTATGACCCTCTTTTCATTGACTTTCAGATAAACATATTAGTGAACAAAACTTATTGTTGTTAACATTATAAAAAAACATCTGTTCAAACTAAGTCTGGATAATATAGATGCCAGATGTGTGAAAGGAGAACTGCTCCGTCATGTGTCCTCGACGATGACGAGCAGAATGAACATCTGTAGACTAGAGCAATACAAAGATATACAGCAAGGAGGAACTCCTATAATATTTAAATTACACATCTGGTAACACTGACAAGAACCTTTTGCCAGGTGACGACAGTGAAAAAGCATTTTACGTGGAATGTAATTAAGAGCAATATAAAACAAAGAAGGCTGTGTGGTTGTTCGAGTTGGGATTAATTGCATAGCTGCATGTGTTCAGACACTGCTATGCGCATGTAGATACAATAAATTCAATTTGAATTCGTAGAAAACACGATTAGGGCAGAGCTTCCATCTTTGAGACCCACTTTCTATCCAATATAGTCCTGATTTCCCGTTAAATATATTTTTTCCCATTTAGAGGACAAACTCTTGGAGCGAAGATTGTGAAGTTTTTGTACCTGTGAAGAGTTTCACTTTCACTGGACAAGCTCAATCTATTTCACCCTCTGTATTGTTATGGAGGCACATAATTAGTTCATTTTCTGGTTCTGCTCATCTAAAGCAGGTTTAAGCCTTGTTTGTGTGCCATCTGGTTCTATATGAAATGGACCCACCGGCACAAATCTTTTGGGGAAAAATGTATCATTCAAGGCCGAACCTTTCTTGCTGTTACTCACACTGTTTAAAAAACAGTTTAATAGACTAATCTTTTTCATGCCATCATTAACTGCTGAAACAGATTTCCTCTTACCGAGCAGATAAGTGTGCAAGGAATCTACAACAGCTTCAGTTCGCCCACACTTGATGATACGTGGATCAGCTCTGACCACATTTACATAAATAATCCACCCACCAACCACCTGAAGTAATACTTTTCTCTGACTAAACTAACACTAACGCACACACAAAACTATTTCAAGCAGTGAGTTCTGCATACGATTTCTGTATTGCGTGTTTATTGATACGAATGTTTCCTTTCAAAAAGTAATTATTACTGTGGTTGTTTTCATGATTTAGGAGGGATGGATGTTCCAATTCTACTGAATGAGCCTTTTGGGTGTGTAAAATAACGAAGTGTATTAATTAAAATTGAATTTGGACTGATCATGTCTGTGTGCAGAGAGACTTAACTTATCAATGAAGACAGGCTGCTCGGCCTCCCTTTTAATGGGGAGATGTGTTTAAGAGTTTCTGCTGCGGGGGGATCAATGTAACTAATGCAATTAATATTTTCATTATTTATTATGCATTATTTCACCAAGCCATTTAACTGGTCCACAATTAATCTGAAAAGCAATCCTTAAGTAGACCCAGAAGACCCAACCGGTCAAGTCCACAATAATCCACAAATTACTGCCAGAGAGCTTAACTCTACTGAGAGACATTTTCTGGTCTTACATGTTTAGTAAAGAGAGTCAACTTCAAATAATTTACCTTAAAGATGAGTTCTGGGTTGTTGGCAGCGACTTCCTCAATGTCCATACCTCCCTGGGGGCTTCCTACCATGACAGGACCATTGCAGGCACGGTCCATCAGGATGGCAAAGTAGGTCTCCCTGCTAATGTCCATGGCCTCAGCAACCATCACCTTGGAGTCGCATGACAAAAACAAGAAATGTTCTACTCCATTTTTGTAATCATCCAACCAGCATTTGTAAACAGTAACATATTCCAATGCATCCTTCACAAGCATTTTTAAAGACGAGATTGGGAGCAATTACACAAGCAAGTAAGCAGTGTCCATAGATTGCCGTGATCTATGAAGCTTTACTCTGAAAAGAATCTCATATGTGATAAACGAAGGAAACGCAGGCAAATAGAGGGGATTGCAATGTTGAAAGTATTGTAGATAAATGGGACAAGGAATGGTAGAAGAGGCTCATTTAGAAAGAGAAACTAGAAATTTGTATAAATAACCAGCTCAAGGAAGATCTCAACATGTGCTGATGTGCACATGTCTTCTCTCCACAAACTATTTTTCTGACAGACCAGACACAGGTTACAACTAAAAACTTACTAGACTTGAACATCTTGGTCAGACAATGGCTGTTCATGACAAGTTTGATTTCACTGGAAGCAATTATTAAGACAATTATTATGGACAAGTGGAGGTAAAGTTTCTTCTTATACATATCCAATATATTTGGCTGACTTTTTATATTTGTTTGCCTTTTCCTCTGCCTCTGAGACTCAGTCTTCACAGTCTGCAGGTGCTTAGCATGAGTCCTATCTGAACTAACAGACAAGAGGCAAAAGCTGGGTGGCGTGGGGGATAAGCAAGGGTAAAGATAGGAGAGACTAAGACGGTGTGGCATGTAGACACATAAGACATGAAGAAAGCTTCATCACATGGAAAGGTCTGTATTGAGGAAGGATTGCATGCAGCATACAAGTAGACAGAATAAAAGTCCTGCTTGTTAGCGTCACATGGAAACGGTTGTTTACCATAGACTTTAAGCTTTTTTGAGCTTTTCTTTTTTTACAGGAAAACCTTGTTTACCAGATATACTTTAAAAACAATTTCATGGTTCATTTTCAAACTTTTTGCCACCGTAAGTTTTATTGCGAGGAAAAACGATTGATTTTGGCAAAGTTCAGTTGTATATTTCTGACAAAAGTTTTGTGGCCATAACTTATCAACAATTGATCAAACCTAGTCCAACTTTTGCACATATACGTGAGGAAATCAATATTGTTTCTATAATATTTAATCCATATTTTTATCTAATAGTTCACATTTTATAAAATTTTCGCAAATAGCTACAAATTTTATTGAATGGGTTCAATCAGCGGGATTGCTTGTGCAACAAAGGGGATTGGGAACTTATTGGGGATATACCTTTGCTTCACGAAAGACTGCATAGCTCAAGTTAATTTTACAAAACTTTTTACAGAATTACTGAACTCAAATGTATTAAAATGGGGTCAGACATAAACAAGAAGAATGAGCAGAGCCACATCTTCTCTTGGTTCGGCTCACCATTTTCACTTTCACTCCTTCTGAAGGTGTCTGCTTGGTCGTCAAGTTGAAACCCAGCATCTTGTTGGCAAGTTCTCCAACCACCACAGGGCTGAAGGAGAGAGATCAACACGTCAATCAGTATCTGTAGTTCCTAGTCTTTTAGTATTTAAAAAAAATCACTGCAAATTAAACACAAAATAAAAAGTATATGCGTCAGTCATTTCTGGGCAAGACTGTGATACTTCAAACACAAGAGTTTTTAGAAGAGCATAAGTACATCCACACATTGCCATAAATTGAGCTCTAATTGTTGACTTTGTTTAAAAGTAGTCTGCATGCCTCAGGAGCTACCATAGGCCTACTCCGGTTTTTTAAGTGAGTGAAAATAACCCTGGGTTGAATGGGTTGTACTCGTCCTTTAATAAAAGGAGAGGAAGGGGAATTCTCAATTAACTTCATTGTGTGGGGACAACAATGTCCCTCTGACGAAGTTTCTGGTCTTAATGAAATCCTGTAGTAGCGGCATTATTAAAACTGGCTTTGACAATTGTCATAAATCCCCCTTTTGCTTTTGAAACTCCAGTAAGTTGCAGGTAGCCTCACTGAAAAGAGTACTGCTTTGGTTTATGAAAACTTCTGTGCCAGAGCAACAGGGGGAAAAAAACTCTTAAAAGTGTTTGTTAACCTATTAAAAAAAACACAAAACAATTTCAGAGTTATTCTTCACTGATTGAATACACCCATCTGTAGTCCTGAACTACAACTCCGTAAAGAAGGATAACCTTGCCCGTTTTCTCGTTTGAAAATGAGATGGCGGAAGAAAGAAAAGCATCACAAGTAATGGTGGCAGCTGTGTCTGTGACAAAGGAACATCTTCAGAGAACTCATTAAACCTGCTTGCTCTCAAAGCTGCTGTTGATGGTGAACAATAATACAAGTCTATTCCTTATCGTTATTCGTTGTGTGAGATGCTCAGAGGGGCATACTTACTCCTTAGTTAAGTGCACTCCACCTTTAAGGCCACTGTCAAACACACCCTTGCCTCTGCCACCAGCTAGAATCTGAGCTTTGAGCACGATCTCCTTGGCATCTGAAAAACAGCAAAGAGATAGATTGTGAGAGAGAGACATACGGCAGGAAAGAGGGAGAGCGTTGGAGCGACATTAAACCGAGGATCCAGCAAATTAACTGCCGTCATAAATCTGTTAATCTGATCGAATCAAGAAAGAAGACAGTAACAGAAGGAAGAATATGAAATTGCTATACCTATATTAGCAGACATACTTTCACTTGTATAGGACATTTTAACCTTCTGGAGTCCGAGGTCAGGCCGGGTTAGGATTAACACTGAACCTTTGTAATATATATCCCATTAAACAATGTTCCGTCAGTTGATTCTTTAACATAATGTATTAGTATACAGTACATAGGTAGGAGAAGGATGTGCAGACCAGCAGCTTTTCTGCTATGATGCCAACTGCTCCGGCTTGCTTTCAGGCATCTGATTTTTTTTTTTTTGTCGGCACTCCAACACATTTTTATCACTCTACATTTAAGGACATAGACAAATAACTTAACAATATCTTTGAGTCGCCCTTGATCCAGAGAATTCTTGACCCGCTCCGTTCTCCTTTCTCTCTGTTGGTCCATGTGTCACACACCTGTCTCCCTCCAATCGTGTTCTGACCACGCAACATAGCCAGGGAGCCACTCAAATTATTCAATATTTTTTATTTAAATTAATATCAGCAGAATCAGGAGTTTTTTGGCAGCCCTGGTTGAGATAGGTGGGACAAGAGTGACTTGCCATTTTCTCCTGAGTAGATCTCCAGATGGGAGATTGTTGTTGCTCCCTGTAGCAGCTTGAATGCTGAAAACAATGGTGCTTTGAGGAAAGCATCCACAACATTTTTTCGTGACCTTGCTTGAATTATTTAACCAACCTGGATTCCCTTTGCTGTCACCTTGCAACAACTCACATATCAGGAGAAGGTGGTTTATATGTCTATTAAGAATCCTGTACTCTCTATTCAAATGGGGGGAGCATGTGTGATGAAGATAACCTCTGGCTAAACTATTATTTCCTGGTTTTGGGAAGTTTAGCCATTGCCAGGTGGCCATCATCAGGGCGTAAAGTTGGTGGCACGAAGAGTGGAGGGGTATGATCAGCAATTTAAAGGCCAGATAAACACCCTAATCTTGAAGGTCAGGAATCAAGCTCCCCCTCGACTAAACTATACAAGATGTCGGGAAACGGTGCAGACACCTGCTGGTGAGGGCCTCAGAACTGGCTGTGAACACTGTGGCTCCCTGGCTATGCCGCTGTAATGAGAAATTAAAGAACCAAGTGAAAATAGCCTCTGACAAGGTGGCAGGGATTAAACTAACACCACGTTAGTCTGTGGAGAGTTGAGCTGAGAAGGAGAGAGAGGACCAGAGAATGGGAGAATAAAGGTGTACTCTTATGTAAAGTGCTTTGAGAGGAGTTATAAATGAATTAATATGTTAACAAAAAAGTGCTACTGCACAAAACACAAGAGTTCAAAGCAAGATGAAAAAGTGTGTCCTGAGGGCATGTGCAGCAGAGCGGTATGGTACTGCAGAAATGACTTTTGCTTTAAAGAAGAAATAAAGGAAGCAAGCAGAAGAACAAGACTGTGTTGAAATAAGAACTTTGCAATGTTTAAGGTGGGGCGAGAAGTAAGTCTACTGAACCATTGATGAGGCTCTTCAACAAGCAAGAAATTACTTTAAAGTGATGTAATGTAGTGTGCCAGTGAAGGTAATGGGGTGAGAACGAGGCAGGTGTCCATTCCTGCCGCACTAGTAATTGATAGCAAACCTTCTTTTTATGCAGCAGACATCAGGAAATTGTAGGAGTATCAGCAATAATGATCGGGCACTAAAATTGGAATGTCATGATAAAGAAAGGTAGCATTAAAAAATGAAAAAGATTAGATAAAGTATTATAAGCAATTTCTTTTACGTCTAAAGCATACCCTTTCAGACAAAAAACACTGTAGAATCAGAAAAAGTTATTTCATAACATTTTTCTCTGTAGAGACACAGAGCGGATAATGATGTCCTCCAAGATCAAAGTGAGCGTGGTGCATGGTAAAGAGCAGAGTGGCAATTATGTAGGTAGTATGACGGACACGAGATGGCCTGTTACATTCAGCCAAAGGTTGTTCCTTAATTAGTGCAGAGTCGAGTGGGGACTGGACAGAAAAAGGAACTAGTATGTAAAATCAGAGACAGGTCAAACTTATGTTGTGTTTAAAACAGACAGAGATGAATGAGGGGAACGAGGGGCACATATCTGAATTTAATTTAATTCACTCTAGCAAGGGCCTGTTGAAAAGCTGAGAGACTGTGATAATCAAACGGAGCACACATTACCCACGTCACACATGCTCCCATTACAATGAATGTCTTTGTCTATGTGCTGGATTACTTAACATATTGCAGTCACAATAATTGGAAATACCCCAGGAAGAAGCTCTTTCTTTGGTGGGAGCAGGCCGTGGTTACATAATCAGTTCTTATAATCCATTTGTGTCATGTAGGACCCGCTGTAAAGATGCAGAGAAAGATTTCCATCTCCATTTATTTTTCACTACTTGGGGTTGCAGAGGAGGAGATTAACATTTTGCAACATCTCCAATTACATCACATAGGATCTGAGTAATGTGGTCATCATCCTCAGGCTTCACTAATTTCCCAGTAATGAGTGCAAATCATCTCCCAGTCAGTGACAGCAGCTGGCATAGAGAATGTTACTTTGAAGATCAGTGTCCTGTTCCGTTGCTTTCTTTCCGTGCCCCTTCGAAAGGTCTACATTCTTCTCTCCCCTCCTACCATGGCTCATGGGTGGCCAGTGGCAGAGTTGGATTGGTTTGATATTTAATTAAGCCTTGGAGGCTGTCTCAAGAGAGAGAAGCTGGCTGGTAAGCGACAGATGCAGGCTGTTCGCCAATCCTGAGAGTGTGAGGTTACCATCTACAAGGAGGGAGAAAAAGATCTCCATCCCTCCCCAGTGTCCACGTGTGCTGTAATGAGAGTAATGTGGCGGCTAAATGGAGAAGACTAATCAACTTCTTGGGAGAGAGAAGAAAAACAAACAAAAGGGCCCTTGGGGCATGATCAAACACCACAAACAGCCAATTTCCTATGGATAAATGCAATAAGCACTGGATGGAAGAGAAAAAAAACTCAAGAGCTCTGATCCCTCAGCATCTGTGCTCTTCATGACTGAACATCTCCTGTTTGTAAATTCCGATTGCCCGTCTAAATTTAGTTAGGAAGTAAAGGGTTGAAATGTCAGTCGATCGAGACCAATAAAAACATGCTGGAAATTGTTAATTTACAAGTATTTTCTGAAAGTAGTTACAAGCAGCTGAAGTGAATCTTGCAATATGGTGTCTTAGTAATGTAGAAATAGTAACATAAAAAAAAGAAGTATAACAATTTGTATGTGGATTTGCTTCATTCTAGTGGCATATGGTGTCCAAATAATCTCAGTTAAGATGTTAACTGCCTACCATAGCCATAGAGAGCTATTTGGAGAGTTCTTGGCTGATCACTACAGGGACTCACTGACATTAAGAGCAACAAACTCATTTTTCTCTACAGCAATAAATGTAAAATGTTAAAATGTGAGCTTTAATAATTGCATACAAAAAAAATAATGTTGTTCCTTGTATGTGCATCAAAAGGTCTGAGACCATGATTATTCTTTGGGATTTTGGGATTCAATGTAAGTTCTGCAAACCCATTATTTTTTCATTATACTCTGGCAGGGCCGGGAATTTGAGCAGCTTGCGTGTTATAATTTCCCTCTAACTACAGCACTAATGTTGATTTTATTGGGTACAAGTTCAGCTTTCTATAAACTTGTAATATTCCCGATTCTGCCAGACTATGAAAAGGTCAGATGGAAATTAGTCTTCATTCATGCAGTGAAGGCAGCTGAACCAAAAGTAAAGAAATGAAAGCAAAATCTTCAATTTGTCTTCTTACTTGGAACAGGATGACCTTTGGATTCTTAAAAGTGAAATACATTCACTTGTTCAAATAGGATTCAAAAGCCAATAAACTTTGAAAAATCACAACCCTGTTCCTCAAAATCTTCCTCTGCTACTTATATAACTCAAATGTAAGCCCAACATAGCCAAAGATTCAGACAATTTAACCTCTATGTTTGCTGCTACTAAATATGCAGTAAATCTCATGGTCTTGTTTAGCACCATCCCTGTGTCTGCATCTGTTTCTAATGATGCCATCTCAGATTTACTCAATGGGGGAGATATCTGTCCTGGACACCTCCTCCAGTCAAGGCTTGTGTGACGACCGAGTCCTCATTAGACGACAAGTCCATCTGGCTTGCAGACACAGACAGCACTTCTAATGACATCCTGTAAATGGCCATGGTTTCCTCTCAATCACAGAGAGGTGCAGTAAATATCCCTGAATGACTGTTTTTTTGGCGATACAGGCATAGGTGTGATGCCTCTCATGATAGGTGTGATGCCTCTCATGATAGGTGTGATGCCTCTCATGATAGGTGTGATGCCTCTCATGATAGGTGTGATGCCTCTCATGATAGCGTTGATAGAACGATAGTTGCTGTGTATCAGTATATCTAAAGGAGAATACTTACTGGTAACAAGCCACATTATGGGAGAACTGTAGAAATCCTACCTCTGGCTTACACAGTACTCCAGAAAATCTCAATAAGAATATATGAAATCAGTGACAAACGCATGTTTTCATGGTTGACCGAGCACTTTCTATCAGATCTGCATGAGTACTCCAAAAGCTACTAACATATGCTGTTGACATCCTGGTGGGAAATGGACTACTCAACATTATATTTTCATGACATGTGCCTAATGGTTTCAGATTCTTGAAACAGCACATTTTCTTACCCCATAAGATATATCCAACTATTACCGTCACAACATTTAAATAAAGTACCCTGGCAACAAGTATAAGGTGACATATTCACTTTTACTGGGCCATTAGTACCATCCTAATACGATAAAGGGGATGTATGGGAAATAATTCCATGCCTCACTCACAACTTGAATGGGTTAGGGTGTTTAATGAGGAGGTGGAAATATTAAGCTGCTTATAGAAATGATCTCTTTGAGAGACAGGTTCCGGTAAATCCAGTAAAGCCTATTTAAATCTGTTAGGGCCATTTCAGATGCATGCGTCCCTCAACAAACGAGAGACCTAAGAGTGAGCTAATGTATGGATGACAACAGGTCTATGAAGAGGCCAACGATACTTGTTTCTGTGCATTAAAGCTGGTGAAGAGTGTGTCAGTGGGCTGCTGTGCCTGTTTTTATAACATCTTGTTTTAAACCAGACCATACTGGTCTTGTCTCTTCGTGGGGGTGTAATCTTCGGAGGAAAAGAAGACAAGAAAACTGCAGACTAACATCTGTCTTCTGTGTGACAGGCCAGCCCTGTGAAGGGGAAGAGCTCTGCTGTCCATCAACAGGAGCCTCGCAGGGAGTAAGGATGGCGAGTTAGAGATAAGTGCAGCTCACTGGCAAACTCCCTGCACCAGTTTATCTCCTCCTGCAATGTGATCAGGGTGGACAACAAGCACGCATAGATGCTTTTGTATGACTGCATAGATTTTACATCTGTGTGGCCTATACATACGTTTGTTAAACAATAGCAATAAGCATTTTTATAGTTTCAGATACTATCTAAAGAAAGATTTCATTTACTGAAAGAGGATAAAAGGGATATATGAGTTAGGGGGAAAAATGGAGGGCGAATGAGTGGGATGAGAACTAAGAGCGCTAAAACGAAAGGGAGTGAAGGAAAAGAGTAGAAGGAGGAGATAAGCGGGATAGCAGGATAAACCTGGTATAACAATGTTTACCGGGACAACGTACAAAGGAATATGTATTGCATTCCGTTTAAAAAAAGAAAAGGGATAACTTTGAAAACTTCCGTCAACTTCAGTAACTTTCGCATTTAGCCGCTGAAGTCGCACCTCCTTTACTCCTGTTTGCCACACAAGTCACAAATTCCTGCATCCAAAAAAAAGGTACTGGATCTTTTTTTTGCTTGATTTTTACTGAATGTTTGATTAAGACAGTAAAAGTTGACAAAAATGCCAATTTACAATAGTTCAAAGCTGTCGTATGAGGATTACAAACTCCCCACGGACACAGTCCTGACAAAGATGAAGGACTATTATTAGAGATGATTGGATTTACTGTAGGTAGACTCAGTTAAGGTTGAAGCTCTTATCAAGGATTGGGCCACAAATATACAATGCCGATCAAGAAAAAGTTTTCTAAAGGAAAAATACCACGAATGAATGAATGTTGCAGCTTGGCTACTTGTGGTTAATTTGTACAGTGATACTTAAGTAAGTAAAACCATATGTTCATCTTGGTAATCTAAAACCCAATTACGCCACACAAAGGCTAAAGGAGTATTATTGTAATTAATTTGATAATTATGTAACTTTCCGAACTTCATAAATGCAAGGCAAAGCTCAAATTACAAAAGTATAGTGTATGTATTGAGTAAAAAGTGGTCAAAACAAAATGGCCAATGTTAACAGTATAAAAAAAAAGGAGATCTCAGTGGAAGCCAAAGGCTTGACATCTCAATTTGTATATTGTGGCTGAATTTCAACCACCCTATCTCAAGTGAGAGAGAATCATCTGTGATCTCAGAGCAGTGACAATGCAGTCAAGAATCTTGTTTGGCCCCTGAGCTTGCCAATGATAATAATCTAAACATAAAATAGCCATAAACTAACCTCTCGGGATTTGGTTCTTCAACTGATTGGTAAAGTAAAAAATATTCACCAATCACCATCTGAATGTACTAACCACAAAGCTAAATAACAGTAGATTAATGAGGTGTTTTCCATTAGACCAGATTTTCTCCCATTTAAGTACATCGCATGCACCTTATAAAACATAAAAATAGAATAAACTTTGAGATTTGATCCAAATGTAAAGTGCATTATAAATTAAATGTATTATTATTATTATTATTATTAATAAAATAGAACTAATTAGCGTAGACTAACATAATTGTAGAACTGCATATCATACACAAAAATCTCTGTCATAAAGACTTTAATTTCCATAGTTTAAGAACTTATTGTAGGAATCAGTTCCTTTAATAGCCGAGCAGCTGCGTCTGTGCCCTCTGTCCTGTAGAGGGTGGAGAAGAGGAAAAAACAGGGGTTCCAGATGTTGTGCATACACATTCTACAAATACACAAAGGATTAGGTCACCCTATACTTCAATATTTCATAAGAAAACAGGAGTGAAAGGTCTTTGATTGAGCAAACTCTCAGCACTAACTGCTACTGTCAGCGATTTTCACCAGAGACTTAGCTTCATTTTCTGAAAGGGGAAGATGAAAGTGGTCTTAAAAGGCTCTAGAAGTGTTGAAGTGTACGATGTGGCTCTAGAGGGGTGTGTGAATGAGCAGAGAGAGGAGGTGAAGTTAGGAGGTGTCCTGCAATGGTCCATGATTTAACCATGCTTGGCAGCGAGATACATTTTTGTACGCCTAGTTGAAAAAGAAGTGAGTAGAATGTATCCATGAAGTGTATTGTACAGATCGGTTTCGTTTCCATTCAACGAAAGTTAAGTCTGTTTACCCCATCACAACGTGAAACCAATCATGAAGTTCCATCTCGTCCGCATTTCAGCCAGCAAGTCATACCAGCCCTTTCTGCAAACAATGTTGACAACTTGATTTTTCTGAAGTCAACACTGAAAATACAATAAATATCAGTAAAAGCTGGGACTGCACAGATGTACACAGTTGATATTTCTACATATTGCACCTTATTGTTTAATTTTTTTTTTGAAATATTTTTGGAGAGAAGTTATGTTGCACAATCCCTAAGTGAAGCTGAAAACTGTTAATGTTAAGTTCAGTAGAAGTGCAGGTATTTTTATATATGTTGCACCTTGTGAGAGACTATTTACGTTGCCCAGTCCCAGTGTATAACTGAAAGTAACTGTATAGTTATACTGTAATGCAACACTTTAAATTTGGTTTTTTGCTTATTTTTAATTTTCTTTGTTAAGTTAAGAAAGACACAGCCATAGTCCTTTCAGTTCACCAGTGTTGATTTAAAAAACAAAAAGGATAAAGGGAAAAAAAACATTTTAATGTTTTCGGCTGCTTGTTTCCACTATACCGAAAACATACCAAACCACGACCTCAAAACCAAGGTATGTACCAAACCGGGATTTTTGTGTACCATGAAACATCTACATAGTATTTGAGGACAAAGGAAGGCAGAATTGGAGTTGAACTAGATTCTATACAAGGGAAAGGCAAACAGAGCTTTAAGTGTTGGGAAAATGAATGTCACAGCATTATGTCTTACCAATTCCCTGCTCAATGAAGCATGGAATAGCCTTAATTTAACATGCAATTTACGTCCGGTAATATCCAGATAATGACTTTATAGCTATGCGAGCATTGGAAAACCCTGACATGAAAGACAAAGTGAGGCATAAATAATGCTAATGTGCCACAGTGGCAGATTACTTCTGAAGTACTTCTACAATGAACATGTTAGCCAGAGAAGGAAGAACTACACCTACAGGGCATTTTGATAATTATAATATAATATAATATAATAGAAAATAAATGTATAGCACAAATTTTTCAGTGTATTACCCAAGACAGAAATACACTGATAAGTATTGGAAAAGGAGGGTCTGTACTTCCATAAAGTGCATTGGAGAGCAAAGAAATCCAGTATGGGAGCCATGCTTGCCCAGTTTGGACATAAGGTTGCCCCCGGTCATCCAGTCGCCAGAATTGGATTCAGGCTAGCCAAGCCGCAAAAAAAGAAAGAAAATGGTGTAGCCGGATGTTTACATGCACTCTCAATTAAGCAGCAATCATCAGATGTTTGGAATACTGTTCCTAACCAAACAACATGTATTGCGGATGTTTGGGCTGATGGAGGAATTGGAGCACCTGAGTGATGCATGAATACAACATGGATCTGTAATATCATCAATAAATCAATCAAACTTTATTTATATAACGTTAATTCACAACAACAGTTGTCTCAAGGTGCTGCCAGAAACAGCAGGTCTAGACCAAACTCCTTATATAATTATGTAAATATGAATTATGTCTTTTTAAATACAAAACACAGGTCTAATCAAAGCACATTGTGCTCTTTAATACCTAAGCTGTCGTCTTCGACAGTAAGTTGTACAAGCAATCCCCGATTGAAGTCCTCAAAATAAAACGTTACCTGATGCCCACAGTATTTTACATTAAAAAGCCTCTTGAAATTGGAAAAAGGGTAACTATTAAACACACAAAACGCCAAAAGGCAAGTCTTGCAAATGCTTGATGTATTTGTCAAGCTTAATCAAAATGTATTGAACAGCTCTTTAAGTTATGCCCAAGCTATAATCTCGATGGACAGATGTATGGATAAACCAACTGATAGGGTGACGTCTTTTGCCCTCAGCACAGACAAGAATCATTCCTAATGTAGCCACTGAAATATTAAATTTGTGATGAAACTTCAAGCACTTATTTCTGAACTAGATCTTAGTGCCATGGCTGACACACACAGCACAAAGATTATAAGTTTGAGTGTGAGACTGGTGTGTCGGGGCAACTAGTTTTTGGACACACAGCAGGAGCGCAAGCGCAGTGCGCATTACAAAAACCTTGAACTTTCTGATAACTCCCTGCATGGCTGACCCAATATGAAGCCACAGAATTCAAAAGCTACTTTTGGTCAGCCATTAGCTTATGATGAATCACCCATCAACCACAAAGTAAAGCCTTCCCTCGGAGGCTATATTAAAGCTAAAAAGAGAATCTGTATCAGGGCAAATTTTTTTTCTTCTTTTTATTGAGAAGAAAGACACTCTTAAGTAATAAAGTAATAAAACACTCACTAGGCAGTAATAAAGAAAATCAATGGGTTTCCACTTTAGGAGAGGTGAAAACTCCACTGTACACGAGGAGTGGAAGGTTTTTATCGAACAAACAATTAAACAACTTCATAGTTAAGTCAGGGCTGCAGAGAGGAGAATACTGTTTGGTGTGCATGTTTGTGAGTATGTATATTCTTATGGTCAAACTTCGCCCATGCGTGTCATTTATGTGTCTCCGCTTCCATGTTTGACCAGTTCATCCTCTGCAGGGATCCGAGGACTCACAGTGGGATATCAGCGCAATACAGAAAGCTATTGAAGGTGAATCCTGGTCAGTGTACAGCAATGTACAGCAGAAGGCCATTCAAAAAAAGATCCCTCCAGAAGAGCCTTCAACCCAATCTACCCTCTTCTCTGCTGAGATTCACATTCTCAGCCGAAGAAATCTTAAGTTAAGAGGTAACCGTTCTCCTGCTTTCTCTCATTCTCAATTCCATTCATGAGTGACCGCACATGGCCCATGAGTGGGCTGTACACATTCATGTGGAAGCATGAAAAGTCACTGTGCATTTGCTTTTTTGGTGGACCACTAATTCACAAGATACAAAAAGTATGTGAAACCCTTGCTCACACACAAAGAGACACAAACACAAAGATACTGACCAAAGGTTAGTGCATGAATAGAAATGAGAATATGAAGAGGCTTTTCAGTTCACCATGGGAATTGAGGGCTTAATTCACTAAAACAACTGAAAAATTAGCCAGAAACGAAAAACACCATGTTGGCACTCTGTTAATTTAACTGAAAACTTTCACTTCTCAAGATGGAAATTGTCACAGACAACTTATTGCAATTAATGCATCCGAGTTCACAATTCAGTGTTCATCAGATTTAACACATACCCCCACATTTGTGGGATGCTATTTCTAAGTTATTGCACGTTGTCTTGAAAGAAAAGAAAAATAATAAAAGAACTCTCCTGCCAGAAAAAAACAAAAAGACAAATTCTGTGTTCCTTTAGAATGGCCAGGGTTTAATTAAGCTGCCTTTTATCTTCTAATTAGGTATTCACATGGGACGTTGCAAACGTTTTTTGGGGATGCATTACAACGTCTTCACAAAGCTGTGAGTATGTGAGTTGGGAAAGAAATATGCTTGGTGAAAGCCTAGATACATTGAGATTCTCCAGAAATCACACTTCCGGACGTCAGCTCGACGTTGATGTGGAAATGGAGGATACGTTTATGATAGTTGTATTTGGCCACCCAAAGCTTTCTGTGTACATTTTGGTTTTTGTATTGGTTACACAACAAATACAAAAGGAACAATTGCAGGAATAAACATTTTTTGTATCTTCCGCATTACTCACACAAGTGACACAAGTACACTTACGTGATGACGGAATGATGAATAGAGTAAAATAAAGAAGTAGAGTGACGTGAACATTTGAGTCACGTTTGGCGTGAACACATCCTTTCTCCTTGCCCTTTACTTTTCTGTCTCTCATTTCCCCCTACTACGCTAGGCAGGTACTAGCCTGAAAATACAGAGATCCGCCCCCTGGCCCGCTGAGTTGAAAATCATATCCTATATCATATCACTTCTTCTTTGACTCTTCTTTTTCTGGAGGGGGGCCTTTCTTCAGTGTCTCTCTGCCACAACCTACAATGCTCTTTCTGGAGCCGGTGTCTGACAAACAAGAAACATGGTGGTCTCCACGGGAATGGACCTGCACCCTTTAGAGGTATAAAGGGCTTTTTTCTAAACTAATTCTGAAAAACAAATTTCTGTTTACAGCTGGTTAAGTACTAACAAACAAATAGCCATGAAAATTATATTCAATGTATTCAAATAGATTTTTAACACATCAGTTCTGAGGACAAAATGTTCACTTACTGTCTAATGTATTCCACCGACTGACAGATGACATCGTAACAAGATAGTCAAGTATATTCTTATTTCACCTGTCAATGGTTACAATATTATGGCTCATCGTAGTATGATCTTCTTCCTCCTATTCGGTCTCCATTGTAAAGGGAGCACATGAAAGTAACTCCCATGGTGTTGGGGTCCAAACGCAGCAGAGAGAGTGTCACGTAGCTGGCTGACAACCATCTTGGATGTACCATCGGCAGAAATCAGAGGGGGACACTGAACTTAAAATGAAGCTGAGGGTTGAAATATACACAGCACACGTTCGCCAAGTATATATGTGGAATGAATGTAGAAAAGTGAAGGTAGAAAGTAAATACAAATGTGTAATACACCTTTTTAAAACTCATAAATATTTTTTTAAAACCATACAATCTGTTTGTGTTTAAATAAGAGCCTCCTTCACTCCATTATATGGTTTTGTGGTGGTTCTGAAGAATATAATCCAAACTAACCAATGATCAAAAATAAATAAATTATAGCAAAAGAAAATGAGAAATGCAAAACATGAGAAACTGAACATGAGAGGTTGTCAAACAAATTAGGGTGGATGAGTGTGTGAGGAAAACCCAAGCAGGCATAACCACTAAGCTGAAAAAATACAGGCTTCTATAAACATACAGCATAAGAACCGGATTAAACTCGATAAAACTTCGACCCTGATTAGACACAGCTATTTGCATAAGAGCTGTGTGGTACAAATAGGGCTGTTAAGGTTGCAGAGTGTACAATAACACGGTAAATACAACCCAATGACAGTTTGCCAAATCTTACAACCAGCTCATTATTAGGTTTTATAATTGCTTACTTATTTGTAAATGCAAGAGTCCTTTTCCTATGTGGTTTAACTTGTCCCATGTATTGTGGCTAAATGCACCATAACATAGTGATTAAAAGGTAATATAAAAGTCAGCATAGGGAACCAAAACCACACAATCAAACACTCATGAGTTTGTCATCTTAAATCTCAAAACCGTCAGGTATCCAACTCTGAATGTGTCTTAATTACTGACTATATACACGTAAATATTCTATATACATAATATATAAATATAGCATAATATTGTGATATTTTAGTTTGGCTATATTTTATGCAATTGGACCAATTGTCACAATATTGCATTAGAGTAATAAAATATGTGGATTGAAATTTTCTTAGTGAAATGTTAAAAATAAATTGCTATATCAAGCCACTGGATGTTGCCGTAGAATTGTTTCCCGGTGAAGGGAGCAAAGATTGCGGTCAGAGTCTGTCAGGAAGAAGAAAGACAATCATGCAACTATCGGAGGAAGTAAATTATCTGCTGTGTGCATACAAAACAAACCCCTATTTTGGAGAGTGCTAGCCGAGGGCAGTGAAGTTGGTGCTAAATCAGCGCTATAGGAAAAGCCAAAGAACACTCGACAAACTGCAAGAGCTACCTCGCATTTCAGGGTGAGCTAAGATGATAATACAGTCCATCAATTGCTTCCTGTTTAAAGAATTACAACCATACAATCAGGTGGAAAACACCGACTTTTGTTATCTTCTCTCAGACATTTGATCCAAGGCATGTGCTATCTAGCAACATTTTTCCCTAACAGCCCGCATTGACTGTAGGTCTTATTTACTTATACTCATATTTGGTCATCCAAGACAAAACTTCCGAATTAAATTAAATTCTATTTAAATAATCCTCAAATTCAACATGAGATTTTTTTTATTTTATTGCCATTATAGTAACTCAGGTACCATGTATCAAGGAGGCAGTCTACTCCGATCTACCAATTCTGGATTTGTGAGGTGCGTAGCTCATGGTGCGTGTTCCTCCCACTCACGGAGTCTCTTTGCGGCGTCCAGGGCCTCAGAAGCTGTGTCCGCCACATAGAAACGCTGGACAGCCACACCACTCTCTTGCATCAGCTTCTTGCTCTGGTACTCTTGTAGATTCAGCCATCTCCTGGGACTCAACCAGTTGCACTGGATCAGAGGAAGGGAAGGAGGTAGAGGAGTCAGTTAGACTTGTAAGTGAAATATGGATAACACAATTAACAACGTGCTATAGAAAGGTGTCAATGAACCTACAGAGTGTCATCATTCCCAACCATAACAGTTTTTTTCTTCTCTTCACAATACTTGTGCCCTCACTGTAATGGTGTTTAGACTTTTGTTGGTGAGGTAGGTATATCAACAGCTGCTAAATTATATTTGGCAACCCACTTAACTATGATTGATTACTTTGGGGACGACCGCTTCTCGCTCTACCTTTCATGTTCTGAAGTACAGCGATTCTGCAGTATTTTCATTTGGAACATCAGCAGCATCGAAACAAAATATCAAACTTTCTCAACAAATGACAATGCTGTGTTGGACCAAATGATGTAGAAAGCAGACATGTAAAGTTAGGTATGTAAATACGGCTCTATGAATCATGGATAACCATCAGAACTATCAGTCACTCAGAATTCTGGTGTCGCAAGAAGATTCTGCAGGAACAGATCACCTTGTTACACCGGCATATAGAGACTCTCTCTATACTGTCGTACCCGACGGTAAGAGTATATCGCCAAAAGACCCCAATCCCATGCATTGCTATTTAACTGAAATTAAATGTGAAGTTATGTCCGAAAAAAATGTACACTACCCAACTACCGAAAAAAGGTTTGCATAGTGAGGTGTGGTAATTTTTTGGATTCAGGAAGACTACGAAAGCCAACAATATGCATTGTAAGCAATGATGTTGACACCACAACCTCATTATATGAAGGTCACCACAAAGTACGGAGTCCACCTACTTTCATGATAATAAAAAGAGCCATGTGTAAAGCTGTGGACTCTGTTGACTGTTTATTAAACTGTGCAAGCAATTTATGTGGCAATAGGGGGCTCTGTAAATATGTGGTGCCAGACCTGTTTTTTATCTGACTGAGGTTTGTGCGACTAAGTGGCCCTTACCGGGACTCCGAATGATTAGTAGCATAACAGTGCTGTGTATCGATAAAAATATGGTGATGCAGGTATTACTGAAGTTGCAGACGAATTTGTATTTCACGTTGTACAAAATCAAAAAAATCAAAAGTTGCGGAAAGAATTTAGATCGGAAATCTAAGCAAATATATAACATTTAGATTTTGAGGAGGTGGGGATTTACCTCACCTCTGTCAAACGTGTTGCATAGACGGATAAGGATAAACTCATGTGCTTCTTTTTTTGTGGGTGTATATTTATGGAGCCGTTTGCTCCATAAGTCATACATACTGACAAGTACTGTCACTTTCAGCAGTTGTTGGCAGTTAAAGGAGGACGGGGGAAACACAGGCTTTGCTAGAAATAAAACCCCTCAACATCAGCTGAACTTATTATGTGCATGCATTTTTATGTTTGTATGGGTATGTGTGTAAACATGCAAATGTTTTCACAGGGAAGCTCTCCGGGGAGTCATTAAGCAGAGAAAGACCATTAAAGTAAAGAGGAAGAAAACGGTTATGGGGTATATTATGGCTTGCAGTGTGTAAAGAAAGATTCTCTGTGTGTATTAAAGTAACCTGATACCACATCTATATTGCTATATATTATGTGGCTGACTGAGTTAGTTTGGGGGGACCCAAGCAGCTATCCTTTATTAGTCTGTTAAGCTGAGACAGGCCTAAGACATTAAATGACGAAAAAGGGCCATTACGCAAATTATTATACAGTTATACAGTATTACAATTGTCTTAATATGTTATTGTGGAGTATGTTGTTGACATTAATCTAAACTACATTATTGAATTTACATATTGTTGTAGACTAAAATATTCCTGTCAATACAATATCACTTGAGCAAAAAACAAAATGTTGTACATCAGCATTACCATGAAGTCTTCACGATCAATATTCTGCTATTTTTTATTGAACAAAATAGTAGCCAGTCGCCCCAGTTTGATTTTTATCAAAGTTGGAAAATACATTTCTGTGAGGACAGACATACTAACTTAAATATGGCAATTGCATCAACCAGTGTCGTACACCACACGTTGAAATTTAATATGCATCCTTCTGACCTGAAAAAAAACAAAAAACATTATGGCAGTCTTGTTGAAAAAAATTAAAGAGGCATCGAAGATGCACAGAACGAAAGTAATTTTCTCTCCAAAATTAGAATTTTTGTCAAATATAGTATGGTGATAGGAAATACAAAAAAAAAAAAAGGTAAGCAATTCTCCATCCAAAATTGTTAGTTAGTATCAAATCAGGAGATAAAAATATCATTCGGGTCCCAATTTTAAAGGTGTATTTTAAACCTGTTACAATCGGTACAAAGCTAATGACATCTACTCCTGCAGCCTGTGCTGACTCCCCCAATAACAAGTAATTGACTCCCAGCCCTGGTCACAAAACATTTGTCATTAACAACTTTTGCCTGGGAACTAAAGTTTACCTTTGAATATGTTTGCATGTGTGTGTCTGTGTAAGCAACACATAGTGGAACGTCTGACGTTTATGGAGGGTCTCTTGATCAAACTAACTTTCAGGGATGTTGTAGAGATTGCAACATTTAATGCCTTCTCCCTCCTGTTTTCAGACTTCCCATAACCTTTTTGACGAGTGGATCTGAGCTACATGTACAAACTAATAGAGGCCTACTGCCTACATGGCAGTGCTCCCTGAAATAATGCAATGCATGATATAAGTAGCAGCATGGCAAATTTGGAAAATATGTCAAAAAAGAATAGTGTATTTTCATAGTGTGGGTGGAGACATTTATAAGCTATTTCAAGTCTGGCTATGGTTTACGGGGGAATCCAAAATTGAGGGGAAAAAAACTCAAAATTTGGATTGCGGATCGTGATGGGGATTTAATAGACTGTGATATTACTCTGATGGCCAAATCTTACATATCACACTTCAAAAATTCAACAATAAAAACAGCAGAGCTGATAAAGCAAGTATATTTTTAGAGTCTATATGCAGAAGGAAACAAAACAAACACAAATGACAACAGCCAAAACAGCTTTTGTGGGTATCTGTATCCATATTGTGTCTGCATTTGTGTTGGAGGTTGGTGGTTTGGAAGGGAGTGTATGTGTCCATCAACTATACACCATTAAATGATGGAGGGAGTCAAATGTAGGCCAGTCGAACTCTAATGGTTAGAAGTCATTAGACACTAATGAACTTGACATGGTCACTCTAATAGGGAACAGCCAAGCCAAACCATTTTCTTAATGTAAAACTAAATACAAGCATCAGTGGGTTTGAACTGAAAACAAAAAAGCATGACTGGTAATTCACAGTCCATGCCAAAACCAACTCTTTCTGTCCAACTGAACGCTGTATTAGCATTGGCTTCACCATTCCGGCTCTCATTAGGGCCCGTAGGTGGACTTCATTAGAGCCAGAATGGCTTGTTTTTCTAAGAGAATAGAACATGTTTTTCCATATTGGCCTTTCCTCTAGCACAACTGAACACAGTAATGAGGAGCATCTGCAGGTCACTTCCGCAATCTTGTCTGCAATAGCATAAGATTCATATGTTTCTGATGCAGTTTATTTACGTACATTTACGCCCCTTTCTCACAACTTTTCTCCAGACTACTCTATACAGCAAAGAAAGATACCGGACAGCACTTGGGGCCTGTCGGTCTATTCTTTGGTCTACATTTTATTGAAGAAAGCAGATGAGACTAGGAACAGGTTAATCCTCTTGGCATTTTTCTTTTAAATTAACTGTCATGTCTAACAATTAGGAATTCATTTGGAATTAAGGGACAAAAAATGTTGTTTAAAAAAAAAAAAAAGGCACACAAAGGATTAAACAGCTATGCTTCACCACACATTTGAGTCCAAGCTTGTAACTCTCATTTTTCTGCTGAAGACTGCATAAACATATGTTCATTCATTAAAAATCGTATCCAAAATTATCTATGAAATTGCCTGGATACATACATCGATCAAAATAACAATGTTATCTCGTTACGATGGCACCTATCAGAGAGTGGTCAACATTAGGCAGCTAGTGAACATTTTGTCCTTCAAACCATATTTTACTCTAGTAAACTATCTAATCTAATCACTAACACATTGGTTGTATTGAAAGGTAAAGACACATGACAAAAATTCACACTCACGATGAGGGATAAACGAAATGTAATGAAGTTGCAAAAATAGTTAGAACAAAATCATAATAATAATTGACTGGAGTAGGGTACATGTTTGAGCCATCAAAAAAAAAAAAATGCTGAAAATAATTTAACTATAGCAACAGTCATAGTGAGTTGGCTGACGTCATTAGCTAACGTTATCATTAGTGGATAACTGCAGTCAGTGGTTACTATAAGAAAAGTTAACGTTACATCAAATAATCACTGCTCCTCACTGTACCTCGCTTCGGATTCGCTCCCTTGCAGTTTCTTTATGAGAGGCTGGAGAGCGTGCACGCGTATAGCAGGGAGGAGGGGGTGCTTGACCCAGCTGCGCAAAAACAGCCATCATTTATGTTTAAGTATTAAGTTGTTTTTTTTAATAATAATAATACATTTAATTTATAATGCACTTTACATTTGGATCAAATCTCAAAGTGCTAAAATTTATTTGAGACGAGTACAACAAATATTAGTGGGAAACACCGAATGTATTGTATATATGCGTCTAGATGGTCGCCACTGGGGACTGGCAGAAAAGAAGGGGTCGCAAAATTTAAAAGTTAGTGGATCTGTTTGCGACCATTTCAGCGCCATCTGGACCTGCATAGGCAAGTGTACATAAATATATAGTGAAATTATTCCCACTGGACCTTTTTGAAAATGCAAAACATTCAATAAGTGTTCCAAATATAGTTTCAAGTGAAGCTAATGGTAACCTGAACCTTTATTTTCAAAACGATTTCAGCTGAGGCTCATCGTTAACCTGTAATCAGAGCCAAGTAAGGCATACTAAGATGACAGATGAAATTGAGCTTATCTGACATAAAAGTGGAATAAATGGTTCAAACATAGACCTATTCTATAATAAGACAGCCGTGAGTTGCCGCACAGCAAGAAGGTTCTGTTTTCTCCAATCCACCTCTGGACTTGGGGTCTTTTCCTGTGGAGTTTGCATGTTCTCACTGTGTTTCTGTAGATTCTGGGAATTCCAGGTCCCACAGTTCAAAACCATGCAATATATTTTAGGTGAATTGGTGACTCCAAATTACCAATAGGTGAGAATGTGAGCGTGAATGGTTATCTGCATTTGGCCCTGTGATTAATTTGTGTTTTGTCCACAGTGAATCCTGGCTCTTGCCCAAGTCAACTAGGATTGGCTTCAGCCTCCTGCGACCCTGAACAGGAGAAGGAGTTGCAAAAAATGCCCGGTGGAACCTGAAATACGGGCTAGGCAATAATTCTGTACTCATTTTTGCATCCCTGTACTTGTAGAATAATGCATGACTGACCACACACAGGTTTCCATTCACTCCCATTTATGTGGAACACAATTAATTAAATTCATGATACTTAGGAATAATATGAGTGTTACATGTCTACCCTGGGAGGAAATAGTAAGTGCTGAATGGCATTATAGCAGCAAGGCAGACAATAGGCGGCTGGGTTATAGTCTCCTGAGACACTCACACTCACAACCTTGAGACAATACTACCAAGTATTTTGACCTAAGTACTGTTGCACTTGGTCATAACACAAACCCACACTATGAAAGATGAGAATAGACACATTTAGTAAGCTGAGCACACTGGTAAGGGCACATTACGATATATACAAAGACTCATCCTCTGACATGGGCACTTGACATAAATATTCACCGCCACATCCATACACACAAAAGCACTCAAGATCTTCTCATGAATGCATCTAAAGAGAAAGAAGTAGGGCAAAGATGCAGGGAAATAGGGACAATGATAAGCAACAACAGTCTTTGTATTAATGTATGTCAATAATGTGGAAAAATGCCTTTTTCAAACAAATCTCAATCATTCTGCAAATACTTAAAAACAGGATTTCTAAGGAGCATGCCAAAGAACACAAATTGAAAATGCAACGGTGAAAAACGGAAATACACGCCTTCACAGTTCCTAAGCCTTTTGAATCAACAAGCAAAGCTCGGTCTCTCAACTTTTCCATTTTTACTCAGATAAGCCATTCTAACAAAGCCCTTGGCACACAATCAAAACGCCAGAGGCAGGTTCCCAAACAGGCTCACAAAATATTTACCTGACTTTCCCTTTAGGCCAGGGACACATGAATTTCCAGGAGACACAATGGTAAAAACATGCCCCAACTAAACCCATGAACATGTGGAGAAAGTAAACTAACCTCGACAGTCTCCATTGTGCTTTACATAGTTACTATGACTTAAGTGTCATGCAAAAGAAAAGCAAAATCATACACTGCAAGATTCAATCCAGGCAGATGGGAAATATTCTGAAGTCAGAGCAGGGAATCTATTAATGCAAGAAAGGATTTTGTTTACAGCCGGCTTACAGTAGAAGCCTTCGTGTTCAATCACTAATCACAAGATGCCATGTGTACTGCGGCAAAGGCGAGTTTCTCTTAGACTCATGTAAATCGCATAAGCGCTTTTGACTGATTTGTTATATCGATGGATCAAGTAACTTACTTTGAATTAACTCACACAGAAAGGTGTGAATTTCAGCACCAGTCCATCAAATTACGTCAACTTCTAGGTCGCAAGTTGACGTGTACCAACTACTGCAGACCAGCATCACCCAATAGGACCTGAAGTATTGAAGATGTCTTTTAGCCATCATAATTTGGCCTATGTCAATGTCGCTCAGATCCTTCCACTTGCCCAGTTTTCATCAACTTAGAGGAAGAAATGTTCACTTGATGCCCAATCTATCCTGCTCACTGACAGGTGCCATTGCAACGAGATAATAAATGTTATTATCCTGTCAAGGGTTTTAATGTTGTGATATAGTGTATTTCAGATCTATTTTCTGTCCTCATGAAAGTTCATGCAACCTGGAATTTGAGCCACATTAAAATGTACCAGTTTTATTTCTGCTTAATCTTAAAACTGACATTTACTTCCCTAAATGTAAATAATGTTTTTAAATATCTTATAGAACTCTGGATACTATATGGTCAAATGGAATGTTTTGTCCCTCAGTGCAACAAAAATCAGAAAATAAATATAATTTGACCACAATTTATGGTGTAGAAAACGTTGAAAAAGAACAAAGGAACCTGAATCATTGAAATGTTTTACATAAACGATGTCACCATGCTTCCACTCTTGCCAAAGAGCACTCAGAGTGGCTCTGACCTCCCAGAAAGAGACAGAGAGACCAGACAGGGCTATGGCAACAGCTGCATGAGTTTACAAGTCCTTGACACAGCTGTAATTATCCACGAGTGGCAGTGAAGGACAAAATTGTGGTACAGGCAACACTACTTCCCAAATACTTCTTTGGTGAGTCCATACGGTATCCATCACAGAATCATGCAGCATCAGGACTTCTACTATAAGGCATAGGATTTTTCAGTCTCATGTTTGGTTGAAAGCAGCCTGCACAATGTCAAACAAAACTTGCTGTGAGATAGGGCCATCGCAGTGAGAGGATGACTGATCTTTGCACTTTACCAAGTATTTCACAACATGCCGCTGTCTTGTCATTTGCCCTTCTTTTTAACTCCAAGGGTGAATACCCTAGGGCTAATTGAAAGCAGTTGTACTTATCACTATGAAAGAGTAAAACAATGTCAAGAAGCTCTCTTCCGACAGAGAAGTTCTTTGGAAATTTTGTAGAGCCTAAATTTACAGTGCTGGGTTACAAGCGGGCAATACCCTTTGATCAAGCCCGTAAATAGCAGCTGATGATTGGTGCACTGCCGTCAAATCTATCACTCAAAAAAATTAAAAAAGCTGTCCTCACAGTTCTAAAAAAAGCATTTATTAATTTAATCCAGAAATGATCTAGCCAAGTCACTGATGGTTTTTATTCCATTCTGGCAGTTAATAACACTAAGAACATTATCTCTAAGCCAATGCCATATATCCAACTATGGACATCGGCAGCATTTTTTGACTTTCAGTTTCTCACAGGCAACTGTAAATTTCCATAATTGATGATGATGTTTGCATTTAATAATAAAATATATGGTTGAAAGTAGTACAATGTAATTATTAATTAGATTTCCTCTGGAGGTTGATCTATAAATTTTGATATTGTGATTTTACCCAGTACAGGTGGGGTAGTACTTGTTGTCAGCGGTGCGGGTGGGTCCTCGTGGGGGGTATTTTGTTCACCTTTGGTCTCAACCTGGCACCTAATTTCACTTGTTGGTCCCTGTTGCAGTAAGCCTCAGAGAGCATCCACACCTCAGGCAACAGCTTCGACAGGTTGGCAAAATCAAGTAAGGGTTGCAAATATGTCACAAGCCCTATGTGAGTTAGGGTCTTGCCCACTCTTTGCGATGGAGTGCATCAAAGCGTAAATGAAGAACTGGTCATTCCGTGCAGCAAATGAGGTCCCCAGTTTTAACGTATCTTCATGCCAATAGACTCATTTCTGTGGCTCAGAGAACTGGGTTGCTGTGCAGCAACAATTTCTACAGCTAAAATCTCTTGGTTGCAGACTCTTGTGCATCATCTTCATCTTGCTTCTTTTGTCTGTGCACTTTAAGCAAAGTGCTACTTTGGAGATCTGAACCTACATGATGGCTGCGTGTTGATCAGTGGTCACACTTCCTTGAGCACAGAGCAGCAAGAAAGTCCAACAGAACTCATGTTGACTTAGTTGTCCTGATTAGGAAAAGCAATACTGAGCCTAATTTATGGAGGGGACTAGAAAGGGCGTCCTATAATGATTGCCATGTAAGAGCGAAGATAAAAGATTTGGGTTTGTTTTGGGTGTTTTTTGGTAAGCGCTGCATAATGCGTATTCATGACGTCGCACTGGAGACTAGCACCACTGAGCCCTACATGACACCTCTTTTGCTGGTGGAGCCCTGTCTTGCTAATCAATTAGAAACACTGACACCAAAAAGAGCTGCATTTTTCTTTCCTTTAAGCTGCCCGGCTTCTACAATGACAGGATGAGTATAGCCATGAAGACGTTGGAAAGATTGCTCTGATTGATGATGTGGACGACAAATGCAAAGTGGTTGCGGCTGCAAGATCCAATCAATACTGTATAGGACACCTGAACAAAAACCCTTCATCACTCATGACCCTTCAAAAGTCAATTAAAAAGTAATAAATTACTCATTAGTTCATAAATTATCAATACACATGAAGAACTATGAAGAGCTTTATTAAGGCTGTAAAGAATAGTCAGGGTTTCAGAGGATATCTTTTGCACAAGACACTATCCCACTCAGAGTGGTAATACATTAAAAGGTCTCAGGGGCTTGTCAAAGTAACACCCCATTTGGGGAAATTCTCAATGTGTCAATCCTGGACTGATTTCCACGAGTTTCCATGCAAAGATTAAAGAAATGGGTGGTACTTTGACTGAGGCATAGTTTTAAGCAAGCATATTCATGAGGCAATTGCAAACTGTATTGACGTGGCGCACATGACACTCCTTTAAGAACAGGAGGCGAAGTTTACAGAACTCCAATCAGTAGAGGTTCAAATAGGCGTCTGGGAGGATTTGACTGCCCTTGCAATGACCAGAGTATTCGTCTCCCATCAAATCTGATGCTAACGGGCCTTGGTACATTTTCTTCTTCAACTGTTCAGAAAAAAGCGCATGCATCTAAGAAAGACAGTGTGATACAAAAAAGGAGAAAAAGAACAAGACAAAGCAGGCATTTTTTTTTATGTAGTGAAGCGTCCTTGCCCACGTGAAAGCTGTATGAAGTGAAATGAAGATAAAAAATAAGTATTTACAGCCATGCTAGTGTCATGGCTGTGTGAATGGTATTGTCTCTCTGTCCATCATCACCTTGTATAGGAATATCTGATGAATGGATTACCACTATAAGAGTAAGTAAGTACCTTTTAATACAGGTACTCCATCCAAGACAATAAATCCATAAGACTGAAGTGTTCTCCCAACTCAGAAGGACAGAAGGACAGAATGTGTTTGCCATGTTTCTCTAGGTTTTCAGCTGCATGTGTTACAGGTGTCGCTTTGTTCTGCAGACCAATACTCTTACCTGACCATCTCATATGATTCAGATGTAAATCTGTCCATGAATCTATAGTCAGAGCCACACCTGCTTGCAGCTCACATGCATTACCATCATATAATATTGGCAACAAACTCTTCTTTGGGCACTCTAAGCTCAGGCTCAAAAAAATTTAAATTTATTTAAAATTTGATGAGTATTCAACTATTTGAAAATTATTGCTCATGCTGAATTAATGTTTAATAATTATTTGCCAATCGCAGCATATTGGGCTTAACGCGGTAATTGTACTTAACATCATCATATTAGCACTGTCAGTGTGAGCATAATTGCATGTTGATGTTCTGCTCAATTAGTGGTTATAAGTACAAACTGTACAACAGTTGCAAATAGAACTGAGAAAACCTACTGGTTGTGTGATGGGTTTTATTAAAAATGTTTAATTTGTTGTTTTTTTCTATCAGACAAGTCAAAATTACTCAACTACTGATCCCGGTGATTTTAAAAGAAACTGTACATAATCTTTTGTTACTTATTACATTTTAGGAAAACACTAAACTCTCAGGTTAATAACTTTTTCATTGGGAAAGGGAAATATAATAAACTATGATAACCACAAATACACCTACAACCAGGCATAGCATGCAAGACACATTGTATGCATTTGTATGCATGTATGTGTGCGTGCGTGCGTGCGTGTTAATCATCAGTTGATAACAGAAATAGAGCTTCAGCTATAGAAAATCCGAAGCATCATGATTGTCAACACAAGACTGTACATTTTCTCTTTTTTTTTTTTAATGTGACGGAATGTTTTTACCAGTATTGCATGCATGCTGTAATTTTTTTTACAAGGTAAAAAAAACATTTTATCAGCATTAACATTTTTGTTGTGGAATTAAAAGATGTATTAAGTGATATTTCATTTCCAGGTATGTATTAGCCTTAATTTAAATATCTACATATAATATACCTAATTGAAAAATCTTGTAACTGCAAGGTGTGAAAAAATAGACTTTTTCGGACACACTGAAATCTCTGTTATACAGTGGTATCCAAAGAGCTCTGGTGTAGTTAAAATCCTAATTACTTGTCATGGCCAGACCCTAACCCCTTTTAAATCAAACTGTCTCATTAGTGATGAAAAATGACTGTAGAATTAATTAACCAGAATTGTCCTTAAGGGGCATTATCAAATGTTTAAGAAATTAACAGATTGCCAGTTCAACAATTCTATGTAATTGATTTGCTCCCATTCACATTATGAACTCATCCTTTCCCCATCTATTTAGCTAACCATCCGAGAAAGAAATTTAAAGGGGAATTTTACAACGTCCACGTCATGTGTCCAGGCTAAATCAGGCGAACTATCAAAATCATTGCTATACTCATTGCATTAGAGTGTTTCTCCGCTAACGAGGTGGCAGTTTGCTACTTCGTTTCAACTCATAAACACACGCTGTCTTACAATTAGATAAGCTCCGACTAGTAAGCAATCAAAGATGTGACACAGAGAATGGAGGGAGCAAGGAAGCAAAGCTGATGTGGATCTTCTGCATAAAAGAATAGCTTGAATCAAAGCCATACTTCCACTTGAAGCCAGCCATGTAACAAGATCATGCCTCATGAAGCATTACTGGACTGACTCTGAAAGTCTGGTCTGATTTAATTAATAATGTGCTTAAGTATTATTGGCAGAAGTTCATCTTTCTGTCTCTGCTTTGGTGTTGCTTGCATTGATTTGGAAAACATAGTATAAGACCTAAGTTACTTTACAAAAGGATGATAACTTATCTTCACAGAATTAACCGAAGAACTGAAGAAGCCTCTTGGATGAGAGGTGAAACGTCTCCTGGTTTCTTTGGATTCAATGAACTCGATGTATGAAACTGTACAGACATGAAAGGATAGGATAATACATACCACTTCAGGCTAATTGACAGCATTTATATTTGTATTGACCCACAACCATCAGATTTCTAGTTTAAAGTTTACGATATTTCACCTTGCAATCAAGAGGTTTCCTTTGTTCTAAGTGACAGGTTGGGGAAGTCAGGCTTTTCACCTCCATTGTGGTGAACGATACAAAGAGATCGGTTATGTCACAAGTATAAAGTTGACCAAGCAAAACTAATGTGAATCATTAAGAATCAAGTTGTCTTGATAATCTGCTGGCTCATCAGGTGAGATGTTAGTACAACACCATTCAAGGTGTGAATGATGGTGAAATTTTATGTCAACGACCGGTTGTGGCATAGACTCCAACCCACCCCTGTTTAGAGACGGCCGACCCAGTTTATCGTAAATAGCCTGATAGAAACACCCTCTGATCATTGCAGACAAATTTGTTCTGTCGGACCCAAACACGGAGGCGCTTACGAAGATTGGTCAACGGTTGAAGTAAGACATAATTAACAAACAGCATTGTCGTATGGGAAGCTGCACGACACCAGTAGGAAAAATTCAGCATGTTAAAATATTTTTAACATCGCTACCGCCCTGTTGTGAGGGTGAACAATAGCATGAAAGATTTAACCCATGCATGGCAGTGGGTGGACTTTGCAATGTTAGCGATATGAGGCACAACAAAAGCCCTGCCGTTACAATGTTTCACTGCAGGATTACCACAGCAGACTATCTAGCACTATTGATGGACATTAATGACATCCTCATCAACGTCACATCTTCTTGCTTCTTCATCTTTTGGCTTCTCCCTTACGGGTTTGCCACAGCGGATAGCCTGTTACCGTTCATCGGTCGGTACCCTACTGGCTACTAGTATCAGTGACGGTATTTGTTAACCCGGGCCCCAACCGATCCAGCTTGGAAATCAGCTTTGTGTTCCTTATATGAATTTGGCATAGGTTTTACGCCCTAATTTACCTATTTTACCCTCCCAATTTATCCAGGCTTGGGACTAGCACTAGAGGTACATTGGCTGGTGACCCTTTTATGGCTTCACAAACACGTCATTTGTAGTATCAATGTCGAAATAGTCAGAATTTGCAGTGCTTTGATCACGCTTGTTGAAGACAAAAATATTGTGTAGTTTTAACCAGGCATTACATGCATAACCTGGAGCTGAAGCATTTATTAATGCAGCAAGTCCATTTCTTGATGTTTGAATAAACCTGAGGTTGATGTCTAATGCAAACAGTAAATAAATATATGTGTCTACATTTTGCAAACTAGGCAGAGCTGACAAGACTGCTCTCTGATTTATACATGATTATATAATAAATTAAAAAAGAAAAAGATTGCTTGAAACTACCTACCAAGACTGCTTTGTAATCATATCCAAAAATCGAGATCTAGCTATAAAGCAAAAAAGATGAGACAAATCATGGAAGGTCTTATGAAAGGCACAGGAGATGTACTTTTGGCACACAAAACGGTTCTAACCCACTTGTAGCGATTTTCTGTACTTGCCTCCTAAAAGTTTAGGTTTTGTCCAGACCATTAGAGTATGGAGAGAGAAATGACATATGTCTGTTACAGAGCCAGGGAATAAAGCAGTAGAGCCGAGGAAGGTGGCGTGAGCAGCAGAGCATGGCTCCAGGATTTAGATCGGCGAGATTTGCATCATTGGCAAGTATTTAAGCAGGCAGGTCTAATCTGCTGCAGACGGGCTTAAGAAAGAAAAACCTGACTGTTGTGTCTCCACAGATAGGGATTTCAGTAATTAGCATAATTAATAAGAGATGGTGTACAGAGTTGTGTTCAAAGGTGTCAAGTCGAAGGGAAAGATAAGGCAGTAATGAAGAGAAGGCAATGCAAGGGTGTGCAATTATTGGAAAGTTCACTCTGCATATACACATCCTTAGTAGCAGGCCAAAGGCCCTGAAGCCATATTCATGAACCTCTAGACCAGCAATGGCGGTAATTGGCTCAACAAGAACTATAATCATGCACCTTAACTGGCTGATACTGTATCTCTCTAAACAGCAAATAAAGTTTAAATTCACTATATTCACTTCACATCATGACAACTGAGTCTAGGCCAAACCATTTAGCTGGTCAAATTTGACATTCAGGAAAAAGATGTGGGGCTGCATCCGCAAAGTAAAACTACCAGCTGTGTGAGGACAATTTATTCCTTTTTGGTGGCTTCTTCAATGGGGTTGCATGGTATGAGGAAAACATGCCATGTCCCATAAAATTAACAATTTTATGGGACATGGCATGTTTGCATGTTGACATTGTAAATTAACAATGTGACTTGTGTCAAAGAAACAAACAATGAAATGGGAATATCAGCTCTTCTCTCACTCTTTGAAATAGTTTAACTTTGCGGTTGCCATGAAATTGAAATTAAAATGAGAGCGTCCGATTGTCTAAATTGTGTGAATCCATTGCATATGAAATTAAACTAGTGTTATTTTGCAATTCAGTGTGTTCATCACACAAATCCGAGCTTCTCAATCATTTTAGAATGAAAATATTTGTCAGCATTACTTTTAACACCTTTATTGTCACTAACATCTAATATATTGCTCTGCAACACATTGTGTAAACTCACTCTGTAAATAAACCATTATAACCAACCGTTATCGGGCTGCCGGATAGACCTTCTACAGGTGTATGCTTCCTGGGGGGAAGCCTCTTGCAAATTCAATTTTGAAATCCAAATTACACTTAGGATTTGTATGAAGATCCAATTTCAAAGATAATGAATAAGTTAGCTTGACATAATCTTCAACATATTGCATTTCTAATGAGTTGCAGCTATCAGCAAATAATGATATTTTTTTCTGGACTAACTTTTACGTTCCACACCACCTTCTCGTTAGTGTGTAAACAACCGCAGAACTGAAGCGTCATTCTGTCATTGCATTCCTTCTGACGCCGACAACACTTCCTAATGACTGCAGCCCTTCTAAATTATTGAAAAAGACTAAGCACCTCACCAGCAACAGAACAGGCTATTAACCTTGGTGAAGTGATATTCAAATCCAGTTAGAGCTAACTTCGTCCTCCAGTATCCCTGGCGGGTAGGAAATGTAAATCTGTTCTTGCTGAGACAGATGGGGAAGCCGCCCGTCGTTTGAAGTCCCAGCAAAAGAAGTCATTGCAAGCAGAGGGCTCTCCACCCCCCACTGTAAAATATTCAAAACCCGTCTCATTGAGCCACCTCTCATCCCAGTGTTTCCCTTTAAACCTCGCTATGCTTTGACACTGCTGGGTTATTGCTAAGCAGGCACACCTTACAAAAAAAAAAGAAAAAAAAACTTAGCAAACGTTTACAAATTCACCACTGTGCAGCGACAGTGAAAAACAGCCGGAGGATTATCTCGCTGTGCAGACAAGAATTCAAGAGATTTGATTTATGAGAGAGAGGGAGAAAAAGGGGGAAAACAGAGTGAGAAAGCAGGGAAAAAGCAGCAACTCGCTCCCCCCGTTAAGAGCATCCTGAGTCCTCAGCATGTGGATATGGTGACGTCTCTTGCACTGTCAGTAAAATATCATTGGAAATTGAATCCTTTCCTCAGCTGACACCGTCAACGCAGATATTATTCTATTGAAAAGATAGCTGGCTGTCAATCAAGTCAGGTTCTGACACGTGACTACAGACCAAAGAGAAACCGTCTACATAATTCTTATCACCTAGCCCAAGGGGGGGGGGGGAGAGAGAGAGAGAGAGAGAAAGTTGTAAAAGAGTAGCATGTACAACAGGCATTGAATTTGAGATTAAAAGCTACTTTTACTACTACAGAGTGTTAGCTACTACAAAGTGTTTTTTAGGGACATGCCACCGAGCAGAAAAAAAAACACTTTGGGAACAGTGGCAGGCTTCCAGATTGTTGCATGGAGTTTTACATACAAGTAGATGACAAATGAATATTGAGTAAGCGAGCGAAGAAAAAGTTTGGAATGTGTTTCTTTGACATAAAAAAAAAAATCCTAACCCGCAAAGATAATAAAAAATATTCCTGAAGAATTAAGTCACACATTTGATGTGTGGATTTGTTAGTCGTCAATTAATTTACAACAGATTCTTCTTTTTAATGGGACATCTGTAACTGAAATGAAATGTAATTTCAAATGTGGGTTTTAATGTGTGGCTTTACAACTTTAAAAAAAGACACAGCAAATAAACTACTTTCATAAATGGCGTTTCTTTCAATTGACTGGTTGATGTATCAGCTTATTGTGATTATATTAAATTCTTTTTTTTTTTTATGTTTAATCCACACCATTGTGCAAAAGGCACACCTGAAATGTTTCAAGTGTCAAGAGAAAAGGCTCCATCAAAAACCTACTTAGGCAAAACAGAACAATATTTAAAGAATCAACAGGTTTTACATGAGTTCCAAGATGAACCGGTGACATAAGTGGAGAAAGCCAAGAGTGTGTGCCAGTAATATGGGTACCATGCAGTCAAGAATATATCAGAAAACAGATATATTCTTGACCTATGCTGTAAATGTACCATTAGCTGTTTTAGTCTGCTGGAGTGAATGGGGATGCCGATGTAGTTGTGCATGCTTGTGAATATACGCAAGTATACATATGCATATGTATCATTCATATACCTGTTTATGGATGTGGAGAATGACAATATTCCTGGCATGTCTGCGGTTCCTCCTTATACTGGAGATAATGACACATGAACTACCAGAGTCCCCATGACAGGAGCACAGAGTTACAGGAGCTACCTCAGTGCACATTGAGGCATGAAATGTGTCTGCATATTTATGACTACACTGGCTGTTCTTTTGTTCCAAACAAAAATAATGAATAGAAGAAAAAGGATGAGTGGGGGAAAAAATGAGGTAGCATGTCCTTTAGAATGTTAAACTGTTGTTTTGAATGTTTTTGTACAGTATCCGGTAATGGACAAACATTGCACTTTTTCAGGTTGAAGAGGCAGAAAAACAGTGAAATAACGGTGTAATAACGGTTGCAATCTGGAACTTCACCAAAAGATGCCACTAAACATTATAGACTGTTAGATATTGAGTGAAATGTGAATTTCTAAGAAGAATCATTACAGGAACTGGCTTCAAATCCCTGCCTTTCCATCTGTATCACCAATTCCCTGTCTTCATAATGTGTGTATACATGGACAGGGGTTTACAAACAGGTAAGAACATTCTTCCATCAAGTTTATTTTTATAGATCACAACTTTTCCATGGGAAGTGGTGCACAGATATTTCAGGCCCCATTTTTTGGATACAAAATGGTTATAAATAAGATTCCAAGGAGAAACAAAACGACATGCTCCTTGGGT
Source organism: Lophius piscatorius (assembly GCA_009660295.1). NCBI lineage: Eukaryota > Metazoa > Chordata > Actinopteri > Lophiiformes > Lophiidae > Lophius > Lophius piscatorius. Next base: position 36,602 of record VRLP01001126.1, on the reverse strand, counting down.
TAGAACATGATGACATAACGTACATTCATTATAAAAACTAAACTCTACTTTCTTATCTGCAAGAGTGTATTTGTTTGTTAATCAACACCGGGGGGGCTGGGAGGGCCTCATTTCTGATAACTTTCCATGATGGTGACAGCCTTTAATTCCATGCTGTTTTTATTCATTATGTCTAGTACTTCTGTCAAAGCAGACAACAGTGTGATTAATCTTTTTGTTGCACATACACAAATCAAAGAAGCTAAAATATTGCAACTGTGAGGCGCTGTTCACAGATCACAGACTGACGCTGGGTGATCAAAGTCCAACAGCTGACCTTTTAACTGATCTTATCTGATTGTGGCTGCAGTCACAAACTTTAGTTATGCCTTAGTGGCAGCACTTTGATATACTCTAAACATCCATAAAATGTAAAACACCTGCCCAATACAGTACAGCATGGACACCTTCCTATCAAAACTTGCATCAACCTTTTAAGCAATTATGATATAGTAGCTCTTCTGTGGAATGAAAACCACATGGGAAGGAAATCGCTTCCCGTGCAAATCAATGACCCTTGGACACCCATGACCCCATCTTGAGATCATAAGTTTGTTCTTACTTAGATCACTTTGGTTGGTAATTGCCACTGTAGACCTGACAGTCAGGAAGACCTGGAGTTTTGGAGATGATCTGACCCAGTTGTCTAACCATCACGATTTGGCTTTTTTCAAAGTTACCCTGGTCCTGAGACACATCAGCTTAAAGGACAAAAACGTTCAATCGCTGCCTAATACATCAGAACCCCGACGGATGCCATTGTAAAGAGGTCATTGGGGCAATGCTTGGGTCAGCAGTAGCTCAGGGGATAGAGCGATCAGGAAGGTTGGCGGTTTAATATCTAGGCTGCCACTGTAATCTAAATGCTGTAGGGTCCTTACGCAGGACCCTGCTCCCAAGGTGCTACACATGGGCTGCCCACTGCTTCTCCACGATGGGTCTAATAGAGATAACTGAACTAATTTCACAATATTGTTCTGTGACTTACTATATGTGATTAAATCAATTAGACAGCATTACAAATGGTCAATGTTAATCTTACTATACCCGTCAGTGGTTATAATGTTATGGCTGATCGGTTTGTCTCCTAGGGTTTTCTTTATAACTGAGCTTTAAAAATGGACATGCTTTTAAAAATGCACACACGCATCTGACACATAATTGCTCAGTGGAAAAGAAAACAGATTAAATCGTAAGTTTTTTTGACATGTGACTAATTAAAAGGATTTTAAGCATGGAATGTGTGCACGTAGTGTTCCTGACAATGTCACCGTGAAAGACAAATGATATCGGACTTCGTTCCTTTTTCACCTTGAGGGCAAAGATAAACAGTACGTTAGTCTGTACTTTGAAACAGATACTAATGGAGAGTTTAGCGAGGTTGTTCTGATAAAAATTACACTATCTAAAATAATTTTCAAAGATCGATCAGTCAATACAGCCTTTTTTTTTTTTTTGATTGATCAAATGACCTGGTGTCTGTCAGGGACACCAGAGTTCAACTTTGGTCAGACAGCTTGTCTGCTAATATGCTAGCCACATAGCTACATTAAAAGCCCTCTGAAACCATCTTAACCGCTGTGTGACCGCGAAACACTAACGTGAATGGTGAGAACCAAATTCACATAAAAGTAGAAGTTGACAGTACCTTAAGTTTGTCCAGAAGGACATGCTTTGAGGTCGCTGTCCTCAGTCCTCTTGCTGCAGCCCGTGAAGCCATGGATGCCGCCATGTTGACAGGGGAAGACCAAAGAGAGTTGACGTGGGGATGGAGCACGTGTGATTTGAGACAGGGCCGTTCATTGGTCAGCCGTCATATATGGGCAGGGCTTGTGAGAGGGTTACACACGCGCACACACTGTGATCATGGACTTGATTAGACTTCCCACTGCAGTTGACATTTACAGTAGTCTGGTAAACTCTAGTGTGTAAAGAAATATTATCTTGTGGGAACAAGGTATTATTTTGTGGGAAGAAGATATGGTCTAGTGGGAGCGCACTATTTTTTGTGGGGAGCAGAGTAACCATCTTGTGCTAATAAGTTGTTTTTTTATGTGCAAAAGTTATTATCTTGTGGTAACAAATTATTATCTTGTGGGAACAATTTGTTCTTTTGTGCAAATATAATAGCTATTTTGGGGGAAGAAATTATTCTCCGATGTGCAAAAATTATTCTCCTATGTGAAAAGTTATTTTCTTATGGGAACAAAATAACTATCATGTGTGCACTAGTTATTATCAACCTGTGGGAACATCATTTTATCCGTTGCAAAATTATGCTAATTTTTAACACCCAAACCAATTTGAGGTTTACCAAATATCATAATCCACATGAACTGTATAGAAAGATAATTAAATCTGTTTAAAATGTGTACATTTTTGATGATGAATGGGTAAAATGTGATGGCAGCCACATGTTTCATCTTAAGGATTACACTGAAATTCATGGTTGCAGTGAAGAAGACTGTAATATCACTCCCAAAAGGGGACCTGTACAGAGGTCATGTTTATGCACATGAGTTATAGCCTATCTTGTACACCACAAAATTCTTAGCTTTTCCCTAACGATAGAATCTTTTTTTTTCATTAGAAAGTAACTTCCACTCAAAAGCTGAAATGGTCGAAAATGACAAAAGCCAAAAACTCCCATTAAACTAAAATTGTGATGAAAATAAGGTCATATCAACATTTTCAACATCACTTGAATACAGAATTAATATTAAGTTACTTTGAACAGAAGATGATGCATCATATGCTGTTTAGTAAAAAAGACATTATTCTCCAAATGTTCTTTTTAGTTTAATTTTTGCTCTGTACTTTAAAAACAAGAAATGTTGTTTGTCTTTAAGATACCTCAAAAAGTTGTCTAAGGTTGATCATTTACTCTGTTTCGGGGTGGATCTTAGACCAAGGAACGGTTGATTCTATTTTGAATGGGGATCTGTGTGTGGGTGGGTATTGGATCACTCTTTTCACACAGCATTTTCATCAACATTATAAGGGCCTATTTCAATATTTGCTAATATTATGAACAGTAATAATGACCATTCAATCATACAGTTATGGGTAACTCATTGGGTCAGACTGCTATGTGCAATCGCATTCAGATACAGAACATAATCGTAATTCAGAACCAGGAGATCAAAATGTGTGTATTTACTGTCACGGAGGGGTTGAGACATTGCACTGCTAACAACACGTGGTTAAGATGATGCCGATTCAAAGCCATGCCAATGAATTATGCTTATCTGTGGAAAGAAGTTACATCAACATAGATTTGGAAATAAATGCAGTTTGGTGATGGTTAAAAAAATGATGGTTTAGTATTGGCTTATTTTCCATGAGGCCGAGACAGATCATCACAGGAACATCACCAAAGTGTGCTGTGCCCTGAGTGCAATACAACAGATGATGATCTCCTCATGGTCACAGGCGATAAAATGTTCTCCCTGCACATTTATTTCTTCTTTCTGACTGAATAGGCTCTTACGTGTAGAAACTACTATCTGATTATTAAGTTTTTAGTGGTGTTTTAGTGGCGTTGGTGCAGGTGAGCACTCTCTGAGTGATCTCTGCTCTCTTATTTTTCATGGGAAAAATGTATTTGATTTTTGTCCTGGGTGGGTCAACTAACAGATGTGAATGCAAATCATTCATTTTAAAAATTATTTTCCATAGAACGTAGAAAAATAAGGTTTGACCAAGAGTATTCGTTGATTTAGAGAGAATTAAAACATTCAAAAACACTAAGTATATTCGAGCAGACAAATTATATGTATATTATATTTATTTATTTTCTCGTTCATCCGTTCATATATTCATTCATATAGCAGTCTGCTGTGCATTTTAAATGTGTATAGTTTATACAAAAAATAAGTTTGGGCCTCAGGGAATGACTATATGTGCAGTAACTTCCTTAGCTGTTTGTGTGTCCAGAAATAGGAATTTAGTTGTCTTGCTGATTAACATGCTCAAATAACCCTAAATAGAAGAGTTCATATAAATGATATGGCAAAACAAAAAGAGTAATTAATTAACTATTTCATTCATTTAATAAACAGTAAAACAAAAACATGTTTCTTACTGTTAAGAGTTTGCTCTGAAAGTCTTGAAAAAAATTTCTGAATTGATGAATAAAACTGTAAATTCTAGCCTTTTATTAAATGACAAAGTGAGTAAACTAAAAGGAAGTAAATTAATATATAAAAAATGCTCTTGGTGTCATGACCTTGTGAGTGGGACAAACAACCACTGCGACCAGCTGAGAGGATTGGTAGGGAGTGGAGTTGGGATGTGTGCGCTGATCTTGTCTGAATAGCTAAATAGTCCACTCACACAGTCCTCCAGAGCCCTGATTACATGCCGCATCTTGAAAGGGCAGAGAGGGCAAACCGATCATAAAGAGCAGCGATTATGACAGAAGGAAATAGAGAGGCATGAGACACTCACTTGGAAACCATCAGTGTCAGCAGGCCCACGAGGCCAAGATGGAGTGGAGGAGACAAAGATGAAAAGCTACAAGCCATAGATCTTTTTCTAAGCTATGTTATGGTCAAATAACTAAATCTACATTGTTAAACTTTGGCAAAGTTTTAAAATGTGCTAATGGAAACCAGTTTAATGTCAGCTAGGAGGGAATTTATCTCATGTTTATTTGATATTTTTACTCTCAGCCCCCTTCTTTTGGGTGAAAGCTTTTGTGAGTCAGTGATCCATATTCCACACAGTATAAAATATTCTTTTGATGGTCACTGGCCTTTTTAAACTAACCCAAGTAAAACTACAAAGGAAGTGAAATGTGTGGCATAATATGCCAGCATGTCAACAAATCCCACGGACTGCATAAATTGTCTGTCTCTTTGTGTCGGTGAGGAGAAACTCATTCAACTTAAGTCTACACATTCATCACAGTTTCTACAAGATAATTTACTTGAACATTCTCAGTCTCTTTTTTTCCTTGTCTTACCAGAAACGTTTTCTTTTCTCAAGGGCATTGGTATTCAGACAAGAGCATCACACTATCAATGGCTTTTACTTATCCATTTCAACATTCTTATTACATTTAAAAAAACACACTAATGGTAAGGCAGAGTATTTAGTTAATTTGCTTCCTTTTAGAGATGCATTCCACGGAAACCAAATTGATGAGTGAAAAACCAAACAACAGACTTCAACCTTTGGTGAAAAGCAATTCTGACAAACTCAGCTGTGAATGAGTTATACAGTTTAACAACAGTTTATCAAGTTAATTATACACTACATAATATGTCCTTGGTTGAGAATGGTAAAAATGGGTCAACATTTTGGTATTCTAAATCATCTGCTGCAGGATAAAAATTGATACTCAGATTAGAAGACATGGGATGTATCAGCCAGTATCATCTGTGGGGGCACTTCACAGATGATACAGACTGTTCTTTCTTCCCTATTTCTTTCATCGCAGCCTGGACAAAACTGTTGAGCTTGGATCTTACTGCACTGACAGATTTCCTTACCACGCCTGTATCTCATACCTGATCAAGCTCTCTAAGACTGCTTTATAGAGCAGGTTCAAACGTTTCTCCTCTGCTCCAAACAAGTCTAAGCCTTCATAGGAAGTGCATTCTTCGCAGGATTGTTTAGCATAAGCTGTCAACTTGAGCTGGCCAGCTAAGCATATTGTCCAATATTGAGATACTTATAGGAGCAATCCCGCCTGATTTGGGTTTTATAAATTATAGCAGGGCTGCGTTCACCCACACAGAGTAAAATATTATCTCTTCAGTTCTTTCACAATCAATATGAGGTGGTTCACATCGTACCAATGTAGAGAATTATGGATCACAGGGTGGAAGGATGATGTATCAGTGTTTTTGTACATTAAACTGAGAATGGCAGTGCCATAATTTGAGTGTGTTATTGTTTGGGTGTGGTCATGTTTATGCTCATGTTTATGCCTGTAATGCATGAAATTCAAACAATATAATCAATATAATTATTGCATTTTAGCAATAAGGCCTTGTAATGATTCCCCTAACAATAATTCAGTTAAAATATTTGCACTAATCTTTTGCTTAATTTCCCTTATGTGCTTAATATTCCCGTAGGTAACAAAACAGTCCTGTATCCCTTTCTAATTCAGTCTGCTCCAATTCCCTCAGGGACGCTAGCAAACATTTCAGCAGTGCAATTAATTTGAGGTTTCCCTCAATAATCTATGATCAGTTTCCGCTCAGTGAGCTGTAAACTGCCAGAATCCTGGAGACAGAGAGCTTCAGCTCCCAGTGAGCTGTGCGGTCTGCTCTGACCGATCCCTCAGACATAAATAGCATTAGGGTGTTGGGCGAACAAACCACAGGGTTCACAGTTAAGAGCCGGCATCCTAAGCCAAAGTCTTCTCCACCATCTCTCTTTTATCTGCCCTCCTCTACTACTTTTTTAAAAATAAATTCCTGTCGCAGGTGTCTCAGATTTTGTTATATAATTCTGTACTCTCGCTGTGCTTTTTTCTCTCTACCACTTATTCTCTCTGAACTGCTTGGTGACCACATTACCCAGATGTGTTTTCAAAACTGGAATTGGGCATGGCCGTCCTGACTGCAGGACCTCCTTCAAATGTCAATGTCGCTATGGCAGCAAGCTTTCTGCCCATCTTATTAATGTGAATGGCTAGACAGCAGAGAAAATCACCAGAGAGGGATATTGTCTACTAGTTAAAACGTGAAACCTGGCCAGTTCAAGGACCCTTTCTCTGACTGAATGTGGATAGATACAGGTCATTTTGTTCTATCTGCACTCACTCTCCATGCCTCAGACTAAGGCCAAGCACCAACGTTCTAAGCTTGACCTCTGTGAATAAATGTATATGATGTACTGAGTCCAAAAGGACAGCGAGTGCATACAAGATTAAGAAGACATCAGTGCATGCAAAGTCTGAAGTCAGTTATTTTCCTCAATGTTACTCAAAGCCGCAAGTTTTTGGTTTATATATGCTCACAAGTAGATTTGTGCGGCATTATCCAGCCAGAAGACTATTTTGTTTTCTATTTCCCATAATGCCAGCTGAGTGAGATAGATGGGGAGTTAATGCACTTAACTGCTGAATCAACAAGGCAAGGAATCTGGCTGTTTATTCACGCAGACAGTGAGCAGACTGCCTGACAGGGAACATAAAATGGGCACGAAGGATGCTGCAAAGAGCTGATGGAGGGCAGACAAAGAGAAAAAGTGAAAGAGATGGGCAGAACTACCTACGGCCATTGCCACCCTGTCTTCAGCACATCTTCTGATATGACAGATGGCAAACATAATTAGTCATCATTTTCTACGCCAGCTCTCTGAGTTCACAATGTCACAGCCATGCATATGTATGAGGCTGAGTCCATCCTTTCATCGTCCCATTTGCTGTTTGGACAGATTTTGACCCATTGAACAATTTTCTTTAACTCCAAAAGAGCATGGCTGACTGCCTCTCAGTATTGACTGCATCAGTCACAATAACTTTCACTTTTCTACCTTAAACACCCAGCATTCCAAGAGCATCTGATGTTAAAGCTTAGCTGATGGCTGACGAGTGAATCAATAAAGTGACAGGAAGTTGCCACATCTTAGCTATCTCCCACCCCCAGATGTCTGTCAGCCACACTCCGCTGGAAGCCCTCCAGTAAGGCGTTCCCGTGCGATATAGTCGGTGAGCTTCCATGCATTTAGGCTGATGCATCAAACGGGGCTTGTGATGTATTCGGCCTCTGCATGTATGATGTTCCTGCAGGTTTTGGCGCAGTCACCCCCGGCATGGGAACAATCAGCATGGATAAAGGCGGGAAAGACTAATATTATTCTGGCATGCATGGAGGGGATCGATCTGTTAATCATACCTGCATGTGAGTGCATGCATGGAGGATCATCAATGGCCACCTGTAGGCAACAAAGGATGCACATCATGTTCATTAAGGCATTTACCGGTGTTACAAAGGTAAGGCTAGAAAGGTGTTCTTGTAGTCCCATATCTGAAAACAAACTCGGATTGAATAGCATGACAGAGGTGACATCAGAATTTTTGACTTCAATGCATGAGACTTTTTTGTCTCAGACAAAACCAAGCATTACACCTGGTGAACCCACATACACAGCACCACCACCACAACCAACTTCACCATGCCCCCTCACACTAACACCAACATAGTCATAAACACAGGGCCTGCAGAGGCTCAGAAAGTGCTTAGATGTGTACATGAGCCAAATTCCTTCACAGCATTCCTCTACACACACGCTGTGTCACCTTCATCAACAAAGAGGAACTGGATCATGCTTCAAAAAGTTTTAGCTGATCCTCTCCACCCTTTCATTCTCCTTGCAAACCACCATCTTAACATCACCCTCTTCCCCTGTGACCTCCAAGAGGCAGCAGGTTGTCTCTCATCCTTATCTATCTGAAGGTGATGTCTTCACATGGACATGAAGATGTGTAAAGGCACACGGTGCTGCACTAGCCAGCATCTTCACTCAACATTAAGTAAGCATGATATTTGCACATAGTTACATGCGAAGAATGAGAGATATTACGTCTTTTCTGTTTTGCTGTGTTTTTCACATCTGTTCATTTGTTGAGGCACGTTCACCATCCTAGGTCAAACATGAAAAATGCATGCAGGTGGATGGTTGAAAATGTCAATAGAGAAATCAAAGCAATCAGGATGGTGCTAAAGGGGATGCTGGTGTGATAAATCATGTTGGTCCCAGTGGATGTCACAGGGGTAGGGAATGGAGCAGGATGGGGTAAGGCATGGCAAGGTGTAGTTTGCTCAACTATGTGTCGCGGGGACTTGCCCGAAGACACACTTTATCCAAGGTTGTGATTCAGAGAGTGACTCTTGATGCAAAGTCATTTGTGACACGCTGACCTTTCACAGGCTCCGTTCTCTGGGTGAGTTATTTGGTTTCTTTAAGCCTTGTGTTACTGCTCCTTCTCTCGTAGGAAATGATGACAGATACACCCATGGGCTCAAGATTAGCTGAATTGGACATTATTGCCTACATCAGAAAAGCTGCTGACTGCAAGATCAGTGATGGATGAGAGTTCCTAAAATGGTTTTCTGGGCGAAATGCTATCGAAATGCATTTTTTAGTAGTGAAAATGTTTTCTGCCGTTGCTGTTTCTGCAAACTGACACATGATGATTAAACTTCTTGGTTTCCATCAAACAATATAGCTGAAAATAGCAGTGGGCTGTTTACCATACCATAATTTCCCATTGCCAACTGAAGTATTATACTTAAATAATGCAATGACTCTAAGCAGATGTGGAAGTCATTTGAATAGCCAATACCTAAAATTCAGCCTCCCAAGGCAGCAGGCTCCGCCACCTTAAAGGCTGATGAATAACTAAGGCACCGTAACACTCTCCATGTGGTTGCATGTGGATGAGGGAATAGGATGGAGGGAGTTATCTGAGGCTCCATTAACCTTGTTTGTTTAGAGGCACCTCCACAATCCTAAGCCCACACCGCGTGGGAAACCTCAGGAGACCCTCCACTAATTAACCTTGTGGAGACACCCTCAGTAGAGGGAGGCCAGGGCAGGAATAATAAGGAGGCCTTTTCTTGGGCCATTAGCAGGAAGATTAACCCATCTAACTTTCAAGTAGCTTTTTGACACAAAACCAATATTTGACTGCACTGGAACAGTGTGGGGAGTGACACAGCTGAATTATAATTGATATGTGTTCACATCCCTCTCAAAGCTCGGCCATCACACTGTCATGTTATGTGACAACTCTAATGTGAGAGGGATGGTGAATATCTGTATATCATTTGTGATAGGGACATAAAGTAACATGAACCAAAATCCCTTTGTAACATGCATCTCCACCAATAAGGATGCTGCACAGCACGTGTGTGTTCTTTGGTGCCAAAAGTCTGAAAGGAGTATGGTTTGAATATGGTTTACTGGTGCATCCATCACACCAGTGCAGGAGAGTTTAACCCTGGTTGATTTCAGTTAAACACAAGACCTACGTAGAAGAAATAAAACATTACATATTTACACGCACACGGAATTAAGTAGATTCATGTTTTCCCCAGCACTGCTTGTTTAAGGTTGGAGGGAATTTATTTGTCATCGTACAACAATGGGCTTCACAATAATATAGTTGTCCCCTTCAAATGACGTCATTTTCAAAGATATAACCTAAAATTAAAACACCACAATGCCTCAGTGGGATTTCTTTACCTTATGTGACACCTTCTGTCCGAAGACTTTTGATGTGAATTGCCAAAACTGGCCCCAACAAACAAACCATCAAACAAATGTTTAATGATACTTTTAATAGAGAAAACCTCAATAAGAGCCACAGATGATGGGTTATTATATTCATAGAACAGACTGATTACGGTTAAAACCATGATTACCTTGAAGATGATAGGCCACATAGAACGTAAGCTAATCAATCATCTTACATATACATTCTGATAACGGAAATACATGAAACATTGAGTATAAAAAAATGGTATTAAAATAGAAAAGGGAACAGTGTAATCAGCATCAAAAATGGTTCTAGTAATGTTGTTGCCACCTTTATTTAACGCTTGTGGGAGATGTGGAAAACTTTATTAATCCCTGCCTTCAAATTCAAAGTTTTTAACCATCTTCCTTGATTCTATCTGCTTTGTGTCGGAACAGAACATGGTTCCATTCCTCAAGTTCAACAGCTTGATCATGGATGTTGCAATGGAAACTCTCTTTGAAGATGTGGTATGGCCAACTTGAGTCCAATTTGTTTGTCTTTTTTTGTCTATTAATTTCCCTGCATCCAGACATTCAGTAAGAGTTGTCCCCCTTATTGCGATGTTGCTTTGACAGGGATGGTCATCAAAAATTATCGATTTTCTTTCGCTTATTTGGGGTCGAGATGGGGTGCCAGGAGGCCAAGCTGTTTTCCATATGTCAACATCCCCAGCGAGTTTCTCCGGCTGGATGAGATATATAATCCGTCTAGAAACCTCTTGATCCACAGCGGGGTCTCCTGGTTGGACATGCCTGGAAAGCTTCCAAAGGGAGGCACTCTGGAAACATCCTAACCAGATCCCCAAACTCCTCAACTGACTCTTTTTGAATCAAAGGAGCACCTTTGGGGATGTCTGAGCTCCTCACCCCATTTCTTCGGGGGAGCCAGGCCAACCCACCAGGGAAGCCCAATTCAGCTGCTCAGCGGCCACAAAAAATCAGCTGTTTTTATTTCAAAGTCTGTGCCTCCTCCTCTAATGACGAAGAGTGGATATCTCACATAGATAATTCATACGGCAAAAAATAAATACATGAAAGTTGAGCAAGTTTGAAGGAGTGAACACCACTCTGTACACACGTATATATAATTATTAATGAAGAAATAAACCTAGGAATAATTTTTGCGTGTGCAAACATTTACATGTGAGACGTTTTGCACAGAACTAAATCCTCTTAAATCTGGCTTCTACTGGTCCATATTCAAATATAATCCCTAATGCCCTTTATTTCAGTGCAGACTGTATGGACTACACTATTCATGGACATGGAGAGATGGTTGAGCTGGACAGGAGTCCCCCTACCCAAAAGATCAGTTAGTCGGTTTCCTAAAATTGTATGATGCCTTCTCACTTTTTCATGGCAGCCAAGTTTAGGAGTTTAGTTTAACAAGGCATAAAGTCATCAATCATCTCCAATAACCTTGAGATTCTATAATGATATGTGTTTCAAAAAATGTTGTCTCGAAAACAAAGCTAGATAATAACTGTTATTATTGAAGAAAATGTAACTAGATTTTGTGTCAGAAACTGTGTTGCTCAGGGAGATTATTCTGCAAAGCACTCTGGACACAATCAGTGTTAAAGGCAAGGTTAAAGTAAAATATATTATATTTACAGTATAGGAGAAGTGTAAATCCCTACCACAGTGGAGGTATATCCCTGTAGGATTGTTTTTATTGATTCGCTGTACAATAAACAGGGGTTTCTTAGGGGCCATGTCATAGGAGCATGCTTTGAACTCAGCACAAATACATTATGGTCAGTTACTATTCTAAAAATATGTCACAGATACTTTTCCTTAACCTTATAATTATATTTGCCAGTGAAAAAAATCATTTGTTTTTAAATAAATGAGTCAAACCAGTAAAAAATGAAGAACCAAAATTGGGTAAATGCTCAATCTGTTAAATTACTTTCACGGTGTTAAAAAGGCGAACATAGGTGAATGTGGCTCTGTCTCACCAGCTTTTTATCATTGCATCATTAGTTCTATGCATGATCGGATTCGACCTTGAACTTCTTTATATTTCCCCTCCCTTTACAATTTTCCTAAAACTTTATCTATAAAACACACATGCAGAATCTTGCATCTCTTTATAAATCATCACAACAGAGGAATGACGTTTTGCACCACCTGAAAGAAAATCTGCCGACAGTCAAGGAATCCAAAACAGCAGTTTGAGACAATAAAGGGTCCCCCGACTATCATGACTTGTATGCTTTAGAACATATTTGATGGTATCAACTGTATAAAAGTGACATTAAATTTACTCGACATCCCGCAGTTTGTACTAATTATGAAAAAATAATTTAACTCGTCGCAATTGCTTTTTACGTTGTAATGCACTCTGGGTAGTGGGGTCAAATGGTTGCACTGGCCGGCTTCTTAACTGCTTGTCCTAATTCAGCAGTAAGAAATATGATCGTACCAGCCATTTCAATTTGAACCGAAGTACGACATGAACAAGGACAACTTGGAAAAATGTACTCAAACTGAACAAACACAAGAAGACGAAGCGAGACATGATGAAGCGAGCGTGGGACACAATGGCTGCTGTCTTTGCGGGAATTGTGTTGCTATGGCAACCATGAAGGAGATCTCACAACAAAGGAGTCTGCTGTGAAAAGCTCCACTTTTGTCAGTAGCCGTTCAAGGTAAGGACATAGATCATACCATCGTTGTATGATATTCTCCGTGGTCATAGTCGTGTCTGATAGTCCGCTTTCAGACTCTCTGCATCCGTGAACTGGTTCAGGAGAGCATCCAGCGTCTCGTCTTTGCTGCTTAGTACAGCGGTTGTCACTCGCTTCTCGGTGGCGTTTACTCTCCTTGTGTGGAAATACTGGAGGCACAGTATCTTGTTTAGTCTTCGTTGGTAACCACCATGACCCGTAAGCTCTTTTAGCAGATGTGGTTGACTAAATGCTTCAAATGCATCAGGAGAGAAGGGACGGGAACACAGGCACGGGTTCTTCGGAAGTTGAGTACTTCCACAGCCGTCTTCTGTCTGTTTTCTCCTTTTCTTATATCTGAGGAAGCTGTGAAGACTTATATTGCTTCCCGTATTGCCCTTCAACAGGAAAGTACAGCCAAAAGCAGTACAATGCGACATTATATAAATTTTCCTCTCACACATGTTAAGAAAATAACAACCAACTACAGCGGCTCAGCGTGACTTCAACCATTCTACGTCGTCAACCCATAATGCAATGCAGCGTTTAAGTAATGCCGACCTGCGTAGGTCAAATATGTCTTAAACTTTGACGATTTATAATGTCAGTATTTAATGTGTTCTTAACACCGTGGTGTATCATTATGAAAAAACCTTCATGGCATAATGATGCCTTAATGTCTTTATAGTCAGGGTTCCATTTAATAGAAAGGGACGCTGTGCATTTGATTATCTTTTCTACCTACTCTCCCATGCCAAGTTTTATTCAACCTCCACCCACACGGTAAGAGATGTGGGAATGAGAAAGGTGACCGACTATTAGTCACACATCAATAGGAGCACTAAGGAGTTGGTCATGGCTGAAAGCAGCCAGAATTATCACCTCTTAACCCCTCATTGATTTGGATGTATTTCTTTGTGTTATGCAGCATTGTGAATCCCTAAAGAAATGGTGTCGGAATGACTTTGTACTGCAGGGCTTGGTGACAGCACGGTACGTGCTCAGAGACCTTCTGGGCTTCATGCATAATGCTCTTTGTGATTCTGGGGAAGAATGGACGAGTGACAGGGAGGACTGAGTCCCTTCCAGAATCTCAAATGGATTACATTCACTACCCCCCCCCCCCCCCCCCCCCCCCCCCCCCCCCCCCTCTTGCCAAACTCTTTCCTTTTCTCTCTTATACTATTCACTGGAAACAAGTAACATCAATGATGTGGTTTTTTTCTTGTGTGTGGCAAGGGAACAAAAGAAATACGCTCCCTTATCATGCTGTTGCCGTCTCTTTCTCTTGCTTTGACTCTGTTTATCCTGCCCTCTCTCTCAGATGGCTCTCGCTACCTTTCATTTATCTCTCAGTTTTAATGATTTCGTTTTGCAAGAATGTATGACACGGGTTGTCAGAGAGACATAAGTGTCACTTCAGAAGAGGGATTCATTTACATTATTTCCATCTCAGACAGGGACAAGACTGGATATTGCACAATTAGATTTTGCTGCTCTGTTCATAAAATAATCTATTTCTTTTCAAGCTACTGGCTGAATATGCACCTCTGCTAACCTTTATAATTAAGCACACCCCCTCGCATTATAATCATATGAAGTTGACTTGACTCGTATAGCCATAACTTCCAAATTAATTTGAAAATCTTGGTTCCCATTACAGTGGTCCTACAATATTATTCCATTATGCTGTGTTTCATTACATAACAGCACAGAGCCCATTAGCCGGTTGCACCCACATTTACAACTCCATGAATTATGAATCAGTTTCCTTTCATCACAGCTGGAACGCTCTCCCGGATGTGCAAATTATACTCAGGAAAACAGCTAAGCTCAGGCCGAGCTGCTCCACGGAACCACAGAATTCATTCCAGTTTCAACTGACCACAGAAAATGAAAAATGCAACAACAATAATGAACCTTATTAAAATATGTAAACTCAGCCCTTCCCTCTACATGTAGGTCAAGAAGTGTAGACTGCATACAGGATTGAGAGCACAATCTGGTTTTATCTCTTTCACTGACTGTTAATTGAATCTGTTAGATAACTGCGGCACCTCACCTGCCCCTCAGGCTGGCCCTGAGGGGCAGGTGAGGTGCAATGGACACAATGGTTGTATACTCAGTGCACTGCTCCCTCTGACTAGTTTCTCAAACCTGAGACTTCCTACAAAGTTATAGAATTCTCCCAGGTATCCAGGTCAGACACTAGCAACAGTCAGACTCCATACAAGCAAGATTAACCAAACATAAATCAGGAACGCAAGAGTGGAATGGCCCCCAGAGTAATGCAGAGGTGATTGTAATTCACCACCATTTTTTAATAAAAAACCATGAGATATGATCAGGTTTAAGAGAGTATAAAGACACAATACCAAGAGGATCTTAGAAAACAGTTTCCAGATGAGTTCTGATTCAACACGATGCTGCGTCAAGTTCAAATTTTACTGCGTGAGAGTGCTGTAATGAATCCAGCCTCCTTTTCCTCCTGTGATCCTGTGATTGATTTTATGCACGACAGAAGCTGAATCCCTACTTTCCAACTAATAAACCTGAAATTAATTGCTCCTTATGTGCAAAGAGAATTGACTATGTGATTGATGGTGTTGGCAGTCAGAATGAAGCCGGGAATGAATGAGTTGAAAATGCTTAGGGGATTTTTACTATGCATATTCAATCTAGCCACACAAACACACAGCTCATGAAGCAAAAAGAACACACTCAAAATAGAGGTATGGGAGGAGAATATTTTTATTCTGAATAGTATATATAGTATGTAGTATATATATCCAATCCCTTTTATGCGATGCACAAATACAGAAGAAGTAGCTTTGATAGTTCAAACAAAGATTTTCTAATGTTTCAGCATAAACTGTATAAGTACAGTTAGTGTTGTCAGCTACATGAGAGATAGAGCATAGATGTTGTGGGGGAATAAAGCACTCTACACTACCACCGCTACAGAGACCGGAGGTTCAACGCTGCTTATAAGAGGGGCCCATCAAACACAGTCAGTCTCTGGGAAACCAGTGAACAACTGCAACCTTAGCAGCAGTAGTAACTCAATGTAATTGCACAGAACACAATAGAACTTTTTTTTTTAAAACAAAAATCCTTCTAGCTTCTTCTCTAGAATGCCTTCACCCAGCGTTGCGAGATGTCTTAGTATCTTAATGGAAGAATAAAATGAAACTTATTTATGGAAAATTATCCTACTAGTCCAATTTGCATCCTGTTTCCTGTCTGAGCTCAGCACCGTCTCCTTCAAAAATATTTCATGTTATAATTTTGGTTTTTCATAATTTAACAGAACAGTTGGAGAAAAGCACCCATGAAAGGGCAAAGCCATTCCTGTTGTGGACCTCCTGTTTGTTTTGTTAATACCCCTTACGCTCACCCAATGCAGCCGGATAGGTTCCAGCCCTCCTCAACCCTGTACAGGATAAAAAATTGCACGAAGGGGACATAAGTCATAAAGTGGGGAAATGATTATACATTATATAATAATATAATCATCAGGCAGCACAGTGACTTAGGAGGTAACATTAACAGCAAGAGGGTTCCAGGTTAAAATATACCTCTTCCCTTTTGGCTTTTCTGTGTGGAGTTTGTGTTTGCATGGGTCCCCGCTGGAGCCTCCAGCCTCCCACAGTGCAAAGACATGCAATATAGGTCCATGTGAGCGTTGTGTGTCTCCTTGTGTCTTCCCTGGCATGAATTGGTAAATTGTCCAGAGTGTACCCCGCCTCCAACTCGTCACTTCTGTCAAAGAAATGGAGCAGTGGCACGGGACGAAACACCAATACTCAACATATAATATATGTTGAACTTTTTAAACCAAATCTTTTCTTTTGAATTCAAAATCTCTCTTCCATCTGTGCATGGTTCAAATTTGGGAAAGATCCCTGTTATGGAAATAAAACATTTTATCTTTGAGTCATGTTAGACAACTAAAACATTGAACAACTAAAATACTGTATTTTTGGCTGATGAAGCTGCACACATTGTGGGGATTCCCACTGTGAGAGGTAACAGGAAATCTGGGAGCAGAAGCAGCAAATGGAAAAAAGGTTTAATTTCCTGCCTATTGTGACAGTTAGGTTAAAAAACCGACTGGCAGGAAAAACTGTTTTACGTACAGAATCTGGATGCTCAGGCAGAGTCTGACAGTGAATTATAAGATGCTGTATTCGTATTGATAGCCCATTTGTTTTAGTTTACTGCATCATACAGTATTTTTCATCATAAAAAGATTTTTCAAAGTCAAGTATAGAATCTCCACACTATCCATGATGTAGACAGTTTCTTGATGTTTCCTCGTGTCACATGACGTTCCACCTCAGCTCTGCTCATCCCTCGTTCAGCATTACAGCATTAGGTCTCTAAATAGGATTCTAGTGCTGATGCTTCTGTGCTGATGCAATATTTTGTATTATAGTTTAGACGATGTGACAACAGGACAAATCTTTAATGTGTATGACAATGTAGATATTGTTTGCAGATGAGCAGTGAATCCCTTTGAAGCCACTAAGTTCCGTCTCACCCTATAATACATTAGGGCAACTGAAAGTGTAACATACGATATTATATCGTATAGAACGACACTCAGTATCGCACAAACCTCTTCCAAGGCCAATCAATGCTATATCTTTGTGTAGTGGGAAAACGAAAATCTCTCATAACCAATTCCTATTTTGGTCCTTGTTCATCATGTTGCTACTTTACAAATACTCATAGATATCAAACCCATGGATGTGTATGTCACTTTCACAATTTATAGAATGATAAATTAACAAAAATGTTTAAAAAATGTACTGTGTCATAAGAAAAGATACAATTGAATTCCCGAATTGGCCCCTACCCCCCATTTTATTTTTTCTATTTTTTTTTTCCCAAGCAATGCACCAACACTGCACCACATTTGTGATAAGTGACTGAATTGTTTATAGTAATTAAGTAAAATGTGTGTGTTAGTGAGAAGGTCCAGTCCACTCCATCTATCTAGTTATTTGATGCTGCTGCTTCGGGTGCCCTCCACCTTTCCATCTCCACTCAGTCCTTGCAGATCAATCAGCCTCGTGATTCATTCAGTCACTGCAGAATCATCAGCCACCACCACCAATGACCGAGCTCCAAGGGTAATATACCTTGCTGCTGCTTCGATCACAATCTCCCTGAAGAGTCTGACTGCCAAAAGGCTTCGTGATGAACTTATTCTCTGTTGTAAGAAACGTTCATCTTCACTTCACTCCGTCTCTCCTGATTGAAATGCAATAATCGAAGGGCTGGCCTTTGAGATTGTTTTGTTGTTGTTAACTTTAGAGATGTTGTGACCTATTGCGCCGTGCTTTAACAACAGATATTATAAAACCAACATCACAGAGCAGCACTGGAAAATCAGTAAGAATTTGTTACAAAATTGGTTATACAAATTATTCCTCTGTGATTAAGTTTTTATTGGTGCATCATCCTTTTTATAGACCTGATCGAAATGACAGTTGGAAAATCTTTTTCCTTAAACTTTTATTTATAAAGTTGTAAAATATATAAGGTACACATTTTCCGTCTGTCTTAAACCTGTTGTAATTAAAATTCAACATAAAATGAATCTGAGGCGACCGAGGAAGATTATTAGAGTGGTAAAACCTTTTAGAGCATAAAGCAGGGCCTGTGTGGGGATCTGAAGTTATTGGCAACACGTAAATAGTTTCTCCCTTTTTGATTTTATGATACATCCATGGGCCAGTTGTCTCACAAAGTTTTTACTTTCAAGCTACCTGCTCACTCCTTTTGTCTCACAAGCATTCTGTCCTTATCTAAGTCAAGGTTTCAAAATTATATGCATCAATTGAAAAAAGCCTTTCACAAGAATGTCAGATATTTATTTGTTCCTCGTTATTTTTTGCATTCTGACAGTGTTTTCCGTTCAGCAAAGAAGTAAATATGACTGAAATACTGTCCCACTATATACACAACCCCCACAATAATAAAGAAATATTTATGCTTCCACCCTACACCACTCCAATGGTGCCTCATGTACCACTCAATGCTGCAACACACAGTTATTTTGTTAATCTTGGATTGTTTTGGGCAGATGCCAATCCCCATCCTACTGCTTGGAGAAGCAGAGTAAAAACATTCTATTGTGTTTCTAAGCAGGGAGAGCCTGGAGGGAGGTGATGAGAGGGGTCACCAGCTGAACAAGCCGAGCATGCCGTCATGTTGCCCTCTTTTCCACCTTCCAATGCACATTTATCCTGCTCCAGTTTAGCCTCATATTCTTAAATATATGAATCCACAAGCGTTCCCCATAAATAAATGTGCATAAATACATGTGCATTTATGATCCCACACGCACGCCCTTGCTTATTCATTCACCCTTGCTGAGCGAACCAGTGAGAAAAGCTATCTGAGGAGTTCTAAAGCCAGTCTCTCTTGGATTTATGCTCATCATGAATTATTGATTATGTTCAGAACATGTTGTTTTGATATCGATGATTTACCAAGAAAGTGAAAGAAATCAATGCCCTTTTACTGAATACTCAGTTTGGTTTGAGTTTTTCGACCTTTGGGTCAGGGCTTCATGCGTCGAAATTTGATTGAATGATTGTATAGATAGAAATTTCTTAGTCTAGAATTATATGAGGCGAATTCAATTTTGTTTTGAAGCACAAATACATCTTAAAATCGATACAAGTGTGGCAGCACAAGACGAGGTAGAGAGTGTCTGCTTGGGATTTTTTGCTAGTAAGTCTCTGAGTCCTCTCTAACTGTGAAGGCTGTGAGTTACTCCCATTTATTTAATGGTGTGGGAAAGTTGCTCTGATTGAGGAACTTCTGGATAGCAGTGATGTACCCCGATTCTGACCAGCATGCTCTCTTAAACCATTTGTCTCTATATGGGCCTCCCTGCAGCAGTGTGATAAACAGTAATATATGTAATTAAAATCTACATCCTCATGCAGCACCATCAATTTTCAGCAATATGATTACCAGTGTGCATAAGAGCTTATTTTCGGCCCGAAAAAATGCTTACTGCTTATATATCATCATTCTTGGCCTTTGGCATCAACCAAACCATGACTTGGACCACTACCTTCGCAATACAGCTATATTTGAGCAAAAACTCTCTCTGTTTCGGTTGTTTCAGATTATTGTTTTTTTATTGTTTATTTATTTAGTTTTTTTTTGTCAAGACAGGACAGAGCCTGCTTCCAGTGCAACATTTTGCCACCACTGAGTTGACTCTGAAAGCTCAACCCAGTCAGCTGGTGTCCGAGTCTAACAGGCATAGTTGCGGTCTAATGATAGAAACTTCCAGGAGCACAAGAAGGAAAGATATATGACTCATCCCACTATGGGTGACCCCCCGCACCACAATACCAAATCCCTCTTACCACTAGCCTGATTTCTTTAAAGCTCTTTTCTTAAAAGAAATCCTCACAAGCAGAAAAAGCATTGGTCTGCAAAGCAGGGTTTTGGCTTTGTATTGTTCAGACTATTGAGTGTGAAACCATTTTAAATGGTTGAAAGGATTGTTAGGAGAAGAAATGATCACTAAAAAAAACTTCTTGCCCCAACGCATTCAATTTTCCACTCACCTTCATGTTACAGATGCCACCCCCTTTTTCTTCAACCTTATCGGTTGCCAATGACATCACCCAGCAGCAGCATGCTCACAGCTGCTCAGGACATCAATATTTGAGCTTTTATTCACTATTTTCTACCAGTGTCCAAAGATTGTTCACATAATATGTTCTTTGTTTATGTGAAATAACCCACTGAAAAATTTGCATAGCTTTCAGAAACCCGGTGTGACATAAATACAAGTGTTTCAATTGATATGTCAATAAAATGGAGATCTATCCAAAGTTCAGTTAGCTAGACTATCCTCTAGCACACTCAGGCCACACTTACTTCACTTGCCACTCTATTATCCTCACATTTCACACGTGCTCAGTCTCATTTACAGCTGTGCTCATTCAGGTAGCCTCAACCATCCACCCACTGTGTCACACCTGCATGCTTTGCCCATCAACATCAGCAGCTGTCTTTAAATATTACTCTCTCTCCATTCATCTATTTCTTGCATCCATCAGCCCCCACCACCTGTATCCAGACTCCGAAGAGTCTGAGTGCCAAAAAGACCTTCTAAAAGACTAATTATCACACATCATCTGTTGTAATAAAATAAGAAAAATAATAAATTCTATCACATAATACATTCAAACTTGGAAAAATTCAAAGGTGATGACCAAATATTTAAAAAAGAAAAAAATCTGTTAATATTTTGTGACGGTTGATACAGAACTCTCTGTGTGTGTAACTAATTTTGGATGGATCTTCCTGGAATGAGGTAGTGCTCATCTCATGTCTCTGCCGCAAGATTTGATGAAAACTCTCTTAGCCCAATTTTACTAATTGAGAAGCGTCACTACTTTGCAGCCACAATCCTGACTCCTGACTTAATTGTTTCAAAGTTGGCCGTTGTCCAGTTGTTGTGAAAACTGAGTATTCATCCACTCGGAGCACATTTCCTGACCATGACAGCTCCTCCCAGGAGAGCAACACTTATTCTTGTCTTGTGGAGTGAGCGGAGCCCAGAATATAGTCCTCACATGTAGTAAAGCAGACGCCAGGGCCAAAGAGACTAGTGCCTCACCTTTACTTGACCTTGGATGGACTAAGTTGCTCTCAGCAGACAGTCGGCAGTTGTTGCTTCTCCAAAGAGAGAAAGCTCCTTTGCAGTCCCTTAGCAGGACAGGCTTCACTAGAAAGATTGGAAACAGATGACCTTTCCTCAGAGCAGCTGAATGATGTTACCTGTTAGCTTTGGATCCAGTCGTACTGAGTATTATAAAAATTACAACACCATCATGATAAAGAGGTTGTGTAAGCACCTAACTTTGGACAAATGGATCTTCAACTTCAATTAAAGGCATCATTAATCACCATCAGGCTATGTCATTAATCTTATTATATGTAATTCTCTTTTTTATACACTGCGTATATGTGCTTTTTGACTGTCTGACATAGTTGACAGTTCCACTCATACAAGTAGAAAGCTATCCATTTCCTGCACAGAGGAACAACTTACTTGCTCGCAAGCAGAGACCCATTGTTGCTGCCATCTGATGTTGCTGCATGAAGATGTAAATTTCATTCACATATTTATCACACTGCTGCTCGGAAATAGGACACAGCTAGAGCCTGATGATTTCTGCGAACGTGCTGGTCATGCAAAGGTATATCATGCCAGAGAAGAAAAGAAACTTCTCCACAGGCAGAACAAAATACTCTGACTGAAAGCCCTTGTTCAGTCTTTCAGAAAGCTTTTTTTATGTTTAAGCCTAGGCACAAATCCACAGGGATGGGAAAAAATATTCAGATACTTTACTTTTTAAGATACTTTTTTTAAGTGAAACTACTAACACGACACTGTGAAAATACTCTACTACAAAGTCCTGTATTTGCAATTTTAATGAAATCAAAGTATTTATTATCTGCAAAATATGCTCGAATATCAGACTAAAGGTGCTTATTGTGCTTTGAAATAGTCCTTCTCCATTCTTAAAGGTATATGGAGTATATATACTTTCCCGGCTGCATTCACTTATGCTACTACTGTTGATTTTAAAGGTAATGTAACTATTTCAATCATTTCTAAGAGGAAGGAATTTTCCTAAATCTATAACTAAACTATTTGTCATCAACGATTAATATCAATACATTTGAAGATACGGGAAGTGTATGAAAGAATGTAAACTGGGAAGTAACTAGTTATTACAGCTGTCACAAAGTACTGTATACAGAGTATAATATTGGGTAATTGTACTGAGTTACTATGCAGTAAGCCACTTATCATGCAGCTGTAGTTACTTATGGATAATTACAGCTGCATGACAAGTGGCTTGTTGGGCATTAGCCATTCATTATGATTGACTGATCAGTCAAATGATTAGTTGAATTGAGTTTCCCTCACTCATTAGAGAGTTTTATCGATACATTTGGGCAAATGACAACTTGAAAGGTTGCCAGTCGAGCATGGCGCATGTATTCACACAGAAACGTGATCCCTAGATACAGATTATATAGCAGAATTAGAAGTGATGACAGAAATGCAGATGAAACCGCTATGGACGTACAGTGCGTCACTTCATAGTTGTGTTTCTCTGTGCTGTGCTGAGAGCTTGAATGTCACCCTCTAAATAGGAAAAACATTTTTTCACTCACTTGTGCCTAAGGTGCGGAACAGAGAATTTAAATGTTCAGCGAAAAAAGGCTTGAGTCGTCTAATATTTCCCAAGGTTGCACAAGAGATGCGGGATCCTCAGGGCGCTGGGTAATTTTCTGACCCCACTGTAAATCCATCAGTGCCATGTTGTTAATGAACTGATCTATGATTTACATTGTCAGTGCAGCTTGTTTCCGGCACCCGCCTCCTGCAAAGTGCTGACAGCGCCTCTCTGTATTCGGCAGAGCTTTTGTGTTGCTGTGAATAAGCTGATTTGTGCTATTCGTCTTAAAAATCCTGATCCAGCCTGGTTGTCAGTTGATAACTTTGGTCCGTGGTGTACACAAGGAGAAGAAATACATTGGAGGGAACATTTCTATAAAATAAACGCAAACGATGAGCTGCTATGGGTGTTTGCCGCTATTAGACAAATCTTGTGCTTATCACACCAAATGTTTGATGCACAGCAGATAAACCCATTGCAGTACAGATTTCAAACAATAGCCAAAGGCACAAAACACTGTTTCATGCTCATGCTATAGTGCTATTACAGCTGATTGAATGGCATAAATGCTGGAGCGTAAAGCGACCATCTTTATTTTCTGCAGGCAAAACAAATCGGTGTGAGCTGATTTGTCTCTGCTCAGGTGATCACAAGGAAAAAAAGGGAGAGCTGGGGGATATGTGTGGTAAAAAGTGAACAACCTGAAGTTAATGAGGCTCAATGTTACAGATGTGTGACTCCAGCTGAATGATGCCAAGCTCACACAACCCTGGCAACTTTAAAAAAAAACACTCCTTTGCAATTATGTTTCAGCTTGAGCAATATCCAGAATTAAATATCTGCCTGTTTCTGTTGTAGGGACGGATCTTAGTTAACCCACTGTCACCGTTGTCCCCTTTGCTTGAATATGATGAGGTGCTAATTTGTTCTGCTTTCTGCTTTAATGCACTGTTGTGGAAACATCTCTATTTAGGATCAGTGAGAGCTCCAGCTACCACAATTATCAATTATTTACTTACTGTTTTGAATCCAAATTCTGTTTTCTTATGGTCTTTCATTGTTGTCATTGATAATTCTTTTATTTTCTTTTTAAATTGTAAAAGCTATAAAACTATCTTAAAGACTGTATTTAATCCTTGTTAATTTTTGTCTAGTTTTATTCAATTACATGTCCAGACATTTTAGTCAGACAAAGCCATGAATATTTAATTTTAGTTTGAGTCACTGACAACATTTTTTAATCTTGCTCTATTAAAAAACAATGTTAATTCAGTCACAGTCAATGTAAAATATTTTTTGTGTATGGATTGATAAGATTAAATTACATGAATTCTTATTAGTTTGGCCGTAGAAAACATAGAAACTACATAAAATAATTGGAAAAAAATGAGATTGGCAGATGTTTGCTTTAAAAATGCTGAAAGAGAAAGTCTAGAGACGGTCGGAAGGAACCGCATTGTGTCTTTGTGGATTCCTAGAAAGCATACGTACAACAGGTCGCCGAGGGAGGAAATGTGGTATTACATAGGGAAGTCTGGAGTGACAGAGAAGTATGCTAGAGTGGTACAAAATATTTATGAGAGCAGCATGAGAGCGGTCAGACGGGCAGTCGGAGTGGCAGATCGGTCCAAGGTGGAAGGCAGACTGCACCAAGGATTGGCTCTGAGTCCCTTATTGTTTGCTGTCAGATGAGGTCTCCTTGGACTATGATGTTCACAGATGACGTGATCTGCAGTGAGAGCAGGGAGCAGATGGGAGAAAACTTCAAGAGGTGGAGGTATGCGCTGGAGAGAAGAGGGATGAAGGTTAGTCGCAGCATGACAAAATACATGTGTGTTAATGAAAAGGAAGGCAGGTGGAGCGGTGAGAGGTGAAGAAGATGCAGATGCAGAGCTGGAGGAGGAAGAGTTGAGGTTGTTAAGATTTTCATCAGGAGTGACGAGGATGGACAGGATTAGAAACGAGTACATCATACGGAGGCATTTCCAGCAGTTTCCCCTGACTCTCCCAATTTACCAGGTAAGGCATGCTTTTATAATGGAAGCACCGGGCCAACATGTTTCCATTGAGTGAGGACCTGACCCCGCCTACCGGTATCTGGAACCGGCAGTCAAACAGCCAGTCCAGCAGCAGTTATTGGCGGGGTCCCCACAAGTGGTCTAAGGAAGACACTGCTTTGGTAGTTACTAACTGCTGCATACCTGAACATCCAAAACGACCCGCAGTTCTGGAGATCAATCAATCTTGCCATCACGATTTGACCCTTGTCGAAGTCACTCATATGCTTACTCTTGTCTCCCTTCCTGCTTCAAGCACTTCCATGTCAGGACAAAATGTTAACACGCTGCCTATTTAGCCCACCCACTGAGAGGGTGCCAGTGTAACGAGATGATCTTCACCTTTCAGTGGTCACAATGTTATGGCAGATCAGTTTACAGATAAACTCAATAATCCTTCCACTGCTCCCTTTAAACAGAGCGACAAGTGTGATTGGCCATGATACTGTTCTGAGATCAGATTTGATGACGTCCTTCACATTGATCAGTTTCAGCCACAGAAACAGATTGATGAAGTTAATGATGTGTGGCTGGTCTTTCTGCAACACTGTCAGTTATTTTTAGATTGGGGGTTGCGGGTTCATGACGCATCAGTAACAGTGGGGCGAAGGAATCCTAACTAAATTTGGATATGATGGCAGATGCCCTGCTTTCTGTCCAATATCCCCTGAGAGATGTGTCTAGGAGGGTGGAAGAAGTGTCTGGGTGACTGTTGTGACATTGCGTCTAATGACATGTCCTTTGCATTTTGTGCAAGTTATATGGGAAGCTATTCTCACCTTGACTGAGCCCTTCTGTCCCGTCACTTCAGCGCACATCCAGCCATCACTTCCACCGTCACACAGTCAAAGTCAGACACAGCTCCATGTTGCTTGTCACAGATCCTCAGGAATAAATGAAGTGTTGACAATGGCTGTAATTTTATATAGAGGGTGAGGAGCCATGTCTCTTTATTCAACTAACCTGATTAAAGACCTTCTCTCTGCCTGTGTGAGGATACAGTGTAATCTAAAAGCAACACCTGGACAGCTAGGCGATGCAAAGACGGCGTACCAAACCGCTGGCACATCCCCAAAACGAATTAAGGTGGGCTATTCAGGTCCGTCCTGACCTTGGGGAGATGTTTACACTGTTTTTAGCTCTTGGATATACAAGTTAAATACAGTCTTTTATTATAGAGTCACTGTGAGATGTGTAATATATGTTAATCCATCCGGGATTGGAAGGAGGAAAGCCAGGTTCCGAGGGGACAAAATGAAAGCATTAAGAGGAGAAGATAAGAGGGGCAGAGATTGGTTCAAGCAGGACAGTGAAGGAGATCGGTTTATGGAGAAAGAGACATTGAGCAAACGATAGAACAGGTGACAGGCACCGGCAGGAACAGGCAGACTGACACAACCAACAGCTAGAGAGAACCAGGAAAGACGGATGGGATGACAGGGGCACAATTTTTCTCACTGCCGGTAAAGCATCCTGATAGTGATTCTCCTGATTTTTGTCACCTGTCACATATACCACAGATTTGTTATTTTTAAGTCAATCGAATGCAAAGAGCAACCTTTTCCAAATCTGAAGTAGTGCACCCCCGAAAATCTGACGCTGATGATATGACAGTCATGTCATGGGATGATGTAAAGCAAGGGACATAATTTGTCCTTCCGGTTCAAATGAGTTTGCAAAAAAGATAATTTGCCATAA
The DNA here is from genome assembly GCA_009660295.1 of Lophius piscatorius. Taxonomy (NCBI): domain Eukaryota; kingdom Metazoa; phylum Chordata; class Actinopteri; order Lophiiformes; family Lophiidae; genus Lophius; species Lophius piscatorius. The sequence continues at coordinate 9,635 of VRLP01001126.1, read as the reverse complement.
AAAAAAAAATACTTTAACTTTAACTGCAATGTCATGGTCATGCTAAACATGTTTTGATATGAAGCATTCTTTGGGGGGTCAGACGGATGACTCCTTGGGTAAGGAACTAAAATATTTTTTTAGGTAAGCAGGCTTATGGACATTACATCCGGAACAATCTGCATTGAGATTAAAATCACCTGCTTGCCAAACAGCACTATGATGTCACTGTGATGTTACTGTGATGTCACTGTGATGTTACTGTGATGTCACTGTGATGTCACTGTGATGTTACTGTGATGTCACTGTGATGTTACTGTGATGTTACTGTGATGTTGCTGTGATGTCACTGTGTGTTTTGATACCTTTCAGGGCAAGCAGGAACTATTTCAGCAGTTTGTGTAATAGAGGCTCTTCTGTGGGATCAGACATCACGTGCTACCATCGTTATCCACACAAATCGAGGAGGTTCAGATGCCAATTATCCTTTCCCTGCTTAAGATTGTCCTGTCTCCAGCTCATCATCCTCAGAAAAAAATGTTCACAGGTGCAATGTTGATCAGATAATCATTGTTATTCACTTCAGTTGTTGGTGGTTATAATAATCTGGCTGACATTTGTGTGTCCTGAGACTTAAATATCTCCTTTGCATTCAACATTGAATTTCATTGCTAATACAAGAAAGCCATTATGGCACATGTTCTTAACATGTGTGTTTGTGCCTGTGTGTGTGTGAGTGCGTGTGTGTGTGTGAGCGTGTGTGTGTGTGTGTGAGTGTGTGTGTGTGTGTGTGTGTGTGTGTTAGTTTGACGGGGTATCTGGAACATTAATAGAAGACCCTTATTGCTGGAGAGAGATCTCCTCACACCTCCTGGCTGAAGAGTCCTTCATAAAGGTGGCTGTTTATAAGAATCCTCCACTTTTCACATTACAATCCTCTGAGTAAACTGTGAGAGTCTGAGCTAACACTTCAGTGAAGAAATAATATGTGACTGAAGTGCATGTTCTGGCTAAGCAGCTAGCTCAAATGTGAAATCTTTCCAGTTCCATCATTAGTCCCTATAAGACTATTTCTATCAGGAAGGAAAAATGAATGGGTTGAAAAAAAACTTCAGTAAAACAGCAGTGATGATTTAGGACTGATAGACATTAGAGGTGGGGACATGGTGGTGGGGGGGATTGTAAGCAGAAAAACGAGACAACAGTTAACTACTGGGTATCTAACATTTACAGTGACATTATTGTAAAAGAAATGGCCTGAGTTGTCGTCCCTGACAGCAGGAATCTTACCCTGAAAAGCCCCCGATCCCCTGCGTAATAAAAGGAATCCCCTGATATGAATTCCTTTGATTAAATGTCAAGTTATCTTCTGACTATTAGAGTGAAATACGATACATACAAGATAGATCTCCTGGAGTTGATTCATCTGTGACAAATTTGGATGAAATCAGAACAACAGGTAAGAAATTATGGCCTGAAACTTGCAACAAATCTTGACTAAATCGAACCAACGTTTACGGAGTTATGTCTGGGAAACAGAGTTTTTCATATTGATTCATTTAATTTCATTTTTCGGCGATGACAATTCCATAATATCCCTGACTATTCATGAATATAAATGGATACATCTATTCTAATAAACACCTGGAGTATCACTTTAATGTTTATTTACAAATTGAAATAAGCAGCAGCCTGTGGATGAAGGCACATCATATTGTGTGAAATAAGGTGAAAGGAAATAGGTGATAAACACATTTTCAGGAAGGAACCAACTCTCCTATACCTTATTGATAGTCTTATGTGATCTCATGTGTTATATAGTCTGTATATTATGTATCTAGTAGCAATTTTATATCAGTTAAGACACATCTAAGCTTAATATGTGAAGAAGGTCTGCTGCTGTTTTGGGAGTTAGGACTGGTGTTAAGCCTGAATGTTGAATGCACCACTGCACACACTAAGCTTTTGTTTTGTCTTGCTGATAAACATTTTCTATCGGACTAATTAGTGTGGTATATCTGGTGTTTACAACTGTTTGCTCCCATTGACATTTCACTCACTAACGTTTTATTGGACCGAGTGGTTGTTAGAGTGACTGTGTGCGTGCGTGTGTGTGTGTGTGTGTGTGCGTGCGTGCGTGCGCATGCGTGTGTGTGTGTGTGTGTGTGTGTGGCACAGCCCACACTGACAATGAGAGCAGAGTAAAGAAAGATATAAGACTGGATTCATGAGTGAACGTAAAGTGTCCGCTAATCTCCCTCTCGCCGATGTTCACCTGCTGTCAGTGGTAAAGATCTGACACTGAACTGTCAATCAAAACGTCTTCTTCTGGCGCAGCTTGTTGGCTAATGCAAGCAAACTCTATTAGTGTGAACCTGACATAACTGGATTAATAAACCCAATTTAACTTAAACTCCTCTACTTTTTCTATGCTTACACCAAATGTTCTCTCCTCAGCTCTTCACCTACTGATACTTTGTCACACCTTTGTGTTTGCAATCGGTGCTTAAGGTGTCCCTTGGCATCTGTGGTGATGATCTACACCTTCCCCATAGCATCTGTTACTGACATGCAAAGTCAAAGCGCCCAAGCATTGCAAGCACTTGTTCACAGAAAATAGCTCTTTAGTTAAGGCAAGAAACCTAAGTGCTTATGTTTAGGAAAAGATCAGTGAGGTGTCTCCCGTGACTGACGGTGGTCTCTCTGTGACCCACCCAAGACTCAAACACCATTTTCAGTCTCTATTTTAGATGTGCAAGCGCTCCCATTGCCTGCAGGTACAATAAAGCTCTCTGTGTGTCATCAAAGTATGTCACGCAAGGACACCTACTGCATCTGGATAAGATGTCGAGGTATGTGCCAAAAGGCAGTGTATGCCGCCTGAGATTGAGCCTAGGCTCATTAAACATTTTTGAGAATCTATAGTTCGCCCCTGTGGTTCTGCACATAGGCTTGTTTTCGAGGACAATGAGATAGAAATGATTAGGGCAACTGATGGACATTGTTGAGAAAAAGTATTGTAGTACACTGTGAATTGTAAATGTATTTCTATTGGACAACATAAAATAAATGTGCTATTTCAATCATTTTTTTGAATTTTTTTAAGGTGAGGTGTGTAACTAGGCTTGTGTTGCTGTACCTGACACCTGTACCTGAAAAATAGGTTATTGTATAGGAGAGATTGCAAAGAAAACACTCGTCTATGGTACCAAGCGGTACTCTCTACCACTGAGGAAAAGCAGCTGATGGGGAAATGACCAAAGCGTGGCCGTCCGTCACCTGCTGAGATGAATCCCCCCGTGCGGACTTCGCAGACCTCACCAATTCACCTCTCAATGGTTTCACGAGTCGAGTCTTTATGTTTCTTTTTACAGCAACGTTTCATTCTATGTCGATTTTTTGTGTGATAATAATAAATATTTAGTTTAATATGTAGTTATTCAGCAACAATGTATTCTTCATATTCTTCCTTGTTGGTTTTCAGAGGCGAAACATTTTTTCCCTGTCATTTCATTCTAGCCCCCTCAGAGCCAATGTAAAGTTTGTTCATTCAGGCCATTCAGGCTACTGTATTCCTGTCTGTCTATTGTTTGTATTATGCACACCACCAAAAGCCACTGCTAATCTGCCTTTCATTGTTTTGAAAGTTCAATTCTATTTATATTTTATTCTTTTCTATTCCATTCTATTCCATTCTATTCTGTACAACATGGCAGCCTCCCTGTAAGAGCCCCCACACATTTGTAGAAATGATATTTATAAGCTAACATAAAAAAAACCCACATATATATTTATTACATACACTAATAAAATAAATTTATATCATCAAGAATATTTTGTTCCATATACAGTGTACAAATACTTAAATATTACACACTTTACTGTAAGTAAAGACGACTTTTTTATAATTGACTGTACAGTCTATTCAAAAATGACCAAATCTGTGTGGCCTCGGTTTGAGGTAGACATAAAGAGCTGATGGAAGCAGATTAAAGGCCTCAGTCGTATCGCTCACTTCGTGCCCACCCGTCCTGCCTGGGCAGTACTGGCAGTTCTAGTATCTGTTGGCTTTTCTTCCCGGGGCCTCGGCCATAAAACCCAGTCCTGCCGCGTTTCCTCCCTCATCTCTCCCCCAACTGATGAGTATGCATGCCGCTGCATGCTGCCCAACTGCCAAGAAGAGTGACAGAGAGGATACGCTGCAATATACAGCTGCCATGATGACTTTTAGGAGCCAGTTGCTACCTCCCATTCCCTCTTCGCTCTCCTCCCCAATCCTGGAGCTGTCAGCGGGCCGAGAGTTATGCTCTGACCAGGGAGGGGGCATTTTGTCATCGAGATGAAAAGTGGAGAAAAAGGATGTGGGCAGCAGAGGCCTATAAACTGGTTTTATTGCATTGCAGAGAGGCTCTTCTGAGGAGTGCATGCTTTATTTAATGATACCCACACCTAACCCTGTGCTAGTTTGCAATCTACATCCAACACCAGAGTGCCGCGAGCCTCCAGTGGAGAACTGCTTGGGCACTGCGAGGATTTTTCGCAACCATCCTTAAACTGCACAATTTATGGCTGCAACGTTTGCCTATTATTCTCAGTATGATCATCACTTTAATTGTAATAACAAACTGTTAAGTGTTGAAGCTTTATCATATTGGGGAAATAGATTATTTTTATTTTTAACGGCAAGTGCTGTGAAATTGAGGCTGACCTCGATTAGGCTGGTACAATTTATGGGATCCAGTGTCATTCTGTCACTGTTTAATTCCCTGGGTATTAGTTTCCTAACACACACACAAACTGTTATTTAATATTATAAACTACAACAGTAAATGGAATGTGCAAACCATCCCTCAACCCATCCCTAGGGGCTAGGCTTCATAGGAGCTTTACCAGTGGAGCGCAGCATCTTTGGGTTCATGCTCAAGGACCCCATGTCATGTAGGTTGCAGGGGCTGGGATCGGACCAACACTTTTCCAATTCGAGAAAGATCGCTCCAACAACTGAGCTACATATAAATGATACAATGTGTATGTACGTGTCTCTGCTGAGAGGATGTGAGAAATACAGAGCAAGTGCAGGCCAGCATCAAGATCATCCCACAGAAGTCATGAAAATCATCCACATGAAAGTAGGAGTGTGCAGAAAAAACAGGAAAGATTCATTTATAACTTCTCATGAACAACAGAGGGAACTTCTGAAATATAGATTGCTGGATCTGCGACCCGGAATGACCGGCGTGCCGACCCAGTCAGTCGTACTCCGCTGTGATGGGGTTTGATAGATGGTCATGTATTATGGATGCTACAGCAGAAGGACATGGGAAGACTTCCATGCCCCCTACTCTTTTATTAATCCTTAAACATTTGATCTCAGACCGTTGACCCAGGTTTTTTTGTGAGACGGTTTTTAGGTGGTTGCGTGAACAACCAAAAACAACAGACAATCAAAGGACGAGGTCATTACATTGGATTGTTCTGTCCATCAGTGGTACAGTTAAAGCTTCTCAAACAATTAGATTTGTTTGTCATTGATTGGACATGTTTGAGTGTCCTTTGGCGAGAAACGATTTATTGCTGCAAAGTGCTTCTTTTAAAGTGTTCAGACAGTTTGGTGCCTGGTGGGTGAAATCTGTGACATCAATACTGAAATCGGAGACTTTTCCTAAACCTCTCTCTCCTACCTGCCAAGATATCTGGTACAACCATCTATTCAAATGACTTAATCTCTATTTTGTTCAAAAATAAAATTTAGCTTTAAATACTTGTCCTCTCACAAGTTCACAAGCTTTTGGCGAAAGGAAATGATTCAATTATACAACAGAAGGTTTTGTACGGACATTCTTGTACATTCTTGTTTTAGCACAATCATTTTCACATTATATAATGATGTTTTTCTAGTTATAAAGTGATCATTTTCTCATTATAATGTGATTTTCTCAGGTTATAAAATAATTATTTTCACATTATCTTGTGATATTTATTTTCAGGTTATAATGTGATCATTTTCATGATATAACATGATATTTTTCAGGTTGTTACATGACAATTTTCAATTTATAGCTTGATATTTTACAGGTTATAACATAATGATTTCAAGATTAAAACGTGATTTTTTTTATAGGTTATAGCATAATAATTTTCTCATTACAATGTGATAATTTTCACATTATTTTTTGATATTTTTCAGGTTATAATGGGATATTTTTCACATTTAAGTGATATTTCTCACCATTTAACAGGATAATTTATATGTTATAACGTAAAAGTGATTTTTTTTTTCCCCCCTCCATTTCTGATGCTTCCGTATGATATGGCGTCATCGTCAGATCAAAATGTTTATCCAATACAAAAGCAAAACATATGAAGGTCTGAAGGAAGCCTGAGGGGAACATTGTATTTAGTTTTAATCAGCAAATCTTTGCACATGAACACTAAAATAATATGACAAACAGGGTAAATCACACACCGCCTTCTAGATTTTAGTGTATTGTTCAGTATTGCCATTGTGGGCATGTTGTCCTGCCATCGTAAACACTGAGATTACTGCTCGGCTGTGCCGTAGCACAACTTCATACTTGCTGGTTTTACAACCAGTTCCCCACACAACACTCCCACAGCTAACAAAACTACATTATTGCTTTAATTTAGTTTAATGTATAATACAGAGTTTATTTTTCCTTTTGAATATATTTATTCCTTTTTTTTTTTTTTATAACACAAGGAAACAGTTGATCACCATTTATTGTATTAACATGTGCTCAAGAAGTAAGTAAAACAACTTGATTCTTCAGTTGAGTGGATTCACCCTGAGGGATCAGTTTGAACTCTTCAGCGGGTTGAAACAGAAGCAACACGACTCAAGCTTTGTGGATTACCAGGGTCCGGATGAATGAAACTCTACAAACACATCAGTCTCCACTATTTATATTCTAATGCTGTTACTCCATCAGATGATGAGGGAGGTAGGAGTTATCCCACAGACCAAGCAGGAACGCAGATCCTCTATTTTTAATGAGCTCTTGAGACTACAGACAGCGAAAAGGGTTAATCGTCTCAGCAATATTTAGTTACTCGAAAAGCCACAAATTAAATAAGCAAATGTTTTGGTTTATGGAGTGGCAGCCACAGATCGCAGCGGTGATCCTGTTTTTTGGTTGGTTTCTTTGCTGGCTTTGACCTTTAGGTGGTTTTTATATCACCCAACAGGCTTTCTGCTCATGTGCTGTTATTTCAGAAAGGCTCTAACAACAGGAAATGTTTAAAATCACACGAGGACACAAGACGTACGTCTGTGCTTTAATGTTCTTTCAGAACTACACGCACACATCATACCCTCCAGGTCCGGAGGGAATGGAACTGGCATTCTTACTCTTTCCAGTGTACATGTCATTTGAAGTGTTGACAGGTTTTCAGATAAACAACAGCAATGAGGAAACATATTGAAGTTGTACGAAGCTTTACATGCTGTCCTGTGATTCTCTCGCCGGATGTCATGTGGAAGTAGATGTAGGATTGATTATTTCTGAATTAAACTCTACAGCAGCTTCTTTCCAATCATTTTTATTTAAAATGTCATCTGTGTGTGTGTGTGTGTGTGTGTGTGTGTGTGTGTGTGTGTGTGTGTGAGACGCCAAGGAACAGAATCCTCAAAATTAGAAGTGAAATATAAAGATATTTAATATTTTAAACATGGAATATGGCTTGGCTCTCCGTTACGTCAACCTAGACATAGATGATATAATGATTTTTTCTCTTTGAAAATTTTACTTCGCTTAGATTTGAGTACTTGTTCCAACCCTTCTTAAAGTTGTGAAAATATGATTACTGATTCTCAACAAGGCAGCGGGTCTCATTACCCTAGTGGCTGCAGTGATGGAAAAAGTATTTAGGTCTTTCACTTCAGTAGAAGTAATAATACAAGACTGAGAAGAGAAGTATAAAGTAGTACAAAATGAGATACTTAGGTAAAATCCAAGTACCTCAAATTTTTAATTAAGAACAGTACCTCCACTCCTTGCATCCTTACGGTTGCAACTGCTTCCCTTTCATTCACACATGTATTCTGCCTTGCTCGGACAAACCTTCATTCCTCTTCTCTCCAGCCCATACCTCTTCAGTTTTTCTTCCACCTGCTCTTTCTTCTCAATACAGATCACGATGTCATCACGATGTCATCTGCAAAAATATAGTCCACTCCTGTCTGACCTCATCCACCAGCCTGTCCATCACCATAGTAAACAAGAAGGGGATCAGAGCAGATCCTTGGTGTAGTCCCACCTCCACCTTAGACAAATCAATCACTCTTGCTGCACACCTCACTGCCGTCATGCTGCTCTCATACAAAACCTGTACCAATTCAACATTCTTCTCTGTCACTCCAGACTTCCTCGTACAATACATGAATTCCTCCCACGTTGCTCTGTTGTACGCTTTATCGAAATCCACTAAGATACAATGAAACTCCTTCTGGCCTTATCCCTACTTCTCAATCAACACTCTCAAAGCCAACATTGCATCTGTAGTGCTGTTTTCTTGAGATTAAACCGTACTGCTGAGAACAATCGTTACCTGTTTTCTTTACCTAGCTTCCTGTACTCTTAACCAGATCTTCACAGTGTTACTCATCAGCCTTATACCTCTGTGGCTGCTACAGCTCTGCCCAACGGAGTATTAGGGCTTTTTTTTGAGATATCGAGTTTAAAGTAATCGAAAGTTGTAATTTTCCGACAAAAGAGATGTCGAGTTTTACAAGAATAAGTATTTATCTTAGGCTACTCATTGGAGGGGAAATGAGGAACTGGGAGCGTCTTGTCAAGCTATATTTCAATAACTATATAAGTTTTACAAGTCAATACATATTTAATCTTTCGGCAGATAAACACACTTGATCATGTGTATCATAACTTTGAGAAAGCTGTTAGTTTGTTTTCCAAAGAAAGAACCGGACAGACTTGGAGGAAATCTCTCGCTTGTGGAACAGGATATGCTGTAATGACCAAAAAAAAAAAATCTGACAAAAATCGGCACCAATCCACGTTTCCTCTATTCCTCAGGCGTCCTCTCCCTCTCTGAGATAAAAACTCCACTGCTATCTCTCCTAGACACTTCCATACCTCCGCCGGTATGTCATCATCACCATATATTACCATAGAATTACCATAAAAATAGATATAATGTCAACCTCTTTACAGTAACATAGTTTGCTACATGAAATGTCAGTAAATTATCATAAATTCAGTCTTTTTCTTTCACCTATCTCACAAATATATCCCATATTTTCAGCGTCTTAATTGTTAAATGTTGTTGCAAAATGGTTTGAATTGATTGCAAGGTCTCAAGAATCAGTCATTTAGACGGAAAAAAATACTTGTTGTTTCTTTGTAGAAACAGACATTAACAGTGCAGTTGAGCCAATGATCATGATGATATTCTTTTTCTCACTTTAGAGCAACATCATTCTTAATTATTCATCAAAAGAATGGCTTTTTTTCCCGTCCATGATAAATGCACAGATGAAGCAATAAGAGCAATTTAGGGAGCTTGTATGAATTGCAAATATTAAAAGAAATACATAAAATAATATTAAATAGAGACAATATTTGGAGATGTGTGTTGTATTTTCTGCTTGGATTTACTTTTTCATAAAGGGACAAAAT